>VZRV01008988.1:128339-146196 GCA_013398115.1 Falcunculus frontatus
GCAATCCCCCCCTGCCGGGCCAGCCCCGCAGCCACACCGGGACACGGCTGAGCCGTGCTCCTCCAGCGGGGGACAGAGCAGAGGAGGCGAGGGGATGGGGCGGGAGGGAGCAGCTCCGGGGATGCGGGAAAATCCAAGAAGGAATCCCAAATAACCCACACAGGCAAATCCCGCTTGATTCCATAGGTCCGGGAGGAGCACGAGCAGCGGGCGGGAGCAGCCCTGATCCCGGGGGCACTCACCGTTGGAGGAGGATGCCAGGCAGTGGAAGACGGTTCCGGAGGTGCAGTTCTGCCACAGGTCTGCCGTGTGCCCGCCGTTCACCAGCCATTGCTGCGGGACAGACACAGCCCGTGAGCGGGGCCCGAGAGGAGCAGCCACCCGTGTCCGTGTCCGTGTCCCCCCCAGCGCCAGCCGTGTCCCCCCCAGGCTGCGGCACCGAGCAGCCCCAGCCTCGCACGTGCCCGCCTGCCCGGCCGGGCGCTCCCAGGGACGCGCTTTTCCTTAGAGAGGGATTTGGAAAGTAAATCCTGAGATTTGCTTTTAGCTGCGTTCGCCCCAACGGCACGGAAACAGAAGCTCTTTATGCTCCTTAAACACGGAGCGAGTCCCGCGGGGCCGCGCTTCCCTCCCCTCGCCGGCCTCGCCCGCTGCCTGGCCGGGATATTTGAATGCTTCCACGTGATTCCTAACGGCTCGGAAGATTTTTGTAACGTTTTCCACTACTATGACCACAAAAAAAAAAAAAAAAAAAAAAAAAAAAAAAAAAAGCCGGGAAATAAGCCCCTGGTGAAGCAAGCTTGGAAGTCACCAGCTCCACAGAACAGCTGCCTTAAAGCCAACTCAAACCTCTCCCCGGGCAGCTGACGTGTTCACTGGGCTGCAGCCCCAGGACACTGCCGGGAAGCCGCTGTGCTGCATCCAGCCCTCGGGCTTGCCACTGCTCACAAAAGATCCAGCCTTGGAAGCTGGGTTAGGAAAAAGAGGCTGTGCCTTATTCCCAGCCCCAAAGGAGGAGAGCTGGGGAGCAGAACTGCTGTGCTGAGGGGTCAGTGCCCAGCCAGCCCCGTTCCGAGGGGCTTTGCTCAGAGTAGCTGTTCTGGTCCTGTGCCTGAAGCCCAATAGCAGGTGGGAAAGGGGAGAGCAGCATCACCCCAAAGGAGGGGATTTTGAGTGCTCCGAGGCTGCTCCTTGGTGTGAACCAGCCTGGGGAGGATGAGGAGATGGTTTCCAATAGCTCTTGTGTCTCTGTACCGACGGGGAAGCCCTGAGCACCCAGCAGAGCACCCAGCCACGCACCCCACCAGGTTCACCTGACACCACAAACTCCCAAATTCCAAAACCCCACTGTTAGTGAGACCAGCACCCAGCCAGAAAAGGCTTCCTGCTAAAAGCCAGGCTGTAAAATCAATCAGAAATAAAAATGACGCCTTCTGCTCTTGCCGCGCCATGTCCCTACCCCGTGGAACCCCGGAGCGGGGAAAATCCGTACTCACACTAACGATGGTGGAGACGAAGAGCAGCACCAGCACGGTGACGTGGAGCACGATGATCCCCAGCAGCAAGAGCAGCATCTTGGCGGTGGTGGAGGGCAGAGCTGCAGCGAGACAGGGATGATGCTGAGTGTGTGTGTTTGTCTGTCCGTGCGTCCGTCCGGGGACAGCAGGAACGCTCCGTTCCGCCCCGCCCGGCTCGAGGGATGCTGCTCGGGCAGTGCCCGGCGCCCGAGTTCTGTTCCTCGGGCCCCGCCGACGGAGAGGGGCCCGAGCCCTCTACCCGCTCCCCGATATCCCCCGGGGGTCCCCGGAGACCTTCCCCCGAGCCTGTTCTCCCTCTCCCACCGAGACGGCTCCTCCCAGTCCCCTCCCCGGGGACCTTCAAAGGGTGGCGATTCCCCAAGGAGGCTCCCAGCCCCTCAGCCCGAGGGGTTCCGATCCCCTCTCAAAAGGGAATGTGCTCCCCACCCCTGGCGGGAGGGCTCGATCCCGGCGCATCGCACCCGAGGGGCTGCCCCGGCCCCACTCCGCAGGGAAAGGGGGGCGGGGGTCCCTTGCCCACCCACCCATGGGACCGGGGGCTGCCCTGACCCCTCTCCCTAGAGAGCTCCCAGAGCGGGAGCGCTCCTCCACTCCCTGTCGGCTGCGAACCCCCGGCGGGTGTCTCCAGCCCGTGTCCCCTCGCTGTGGCCGTGCCCCGGTGGGGCCGGGCCGGCCCGTACTCACATCGCGGCGGAGCGGAGCGCGCTGGCGGCGGCGGAGCGGGCGCGGAGCGGGCGGCGGCGCTGTCAAGTTTCCCCTTTAACCGGGGCCACCGCCCCGTTTGCGTCTGTGGCATGGGGAGGGCTCAGCCGCCGCCCGCCGCCCTTCTATAAACGGGGCAGCGCCCGCCCCTGCCCCGGCCCCGGCCCCGCCGCCTCCCCCCGGGGCACGGCCGGGAGCCGCTCGCGGACCCGCCGCCTTCCCCGGGACACGGCTCCCGAGCCGCTCCCGCCCGGCAGCGAGGAGATTTGAGGGGGGACAAGAGACGGCCACCCCCGTTCTACTGAGGCCCCGCTGCGCAGGCAGCCGCGGAGGAGGGCGGGGGAGAGGCGGCCGTGCAGCCCCCCATGGGTGGGGCGTGCCCCGGAGCGTGGGCGCTGCAGCCCCGGGGTGTCCGAGCAGGACCGGACGGTGCCCGGAGAGGACGGAGCTCCCCACAGCGGGGGTCCCCTCACCCCGGCCCGGGGGGGTTTGTGCAGCCCTGGACAGGATCCGAAGCACAAGATTTGGGAAATGAGCATCTGGCTGAGCTGAAGGGATTCTAGCACCTGGAGTCGATCTTTTTTAGCACTTGAGAGCCAAATTGGGTGGAACTGAGCAACTTTTCACTAAATGGAGGGTGCAATTTTCCACAGCTCTGGAGGACACGCAGATAGTTAGGGCTGTTCCGCTGGTCAAGGCTCTGGGGAGAGCTTAGAGCCCTTCCAGAACCTAAAAGGGCTCCAGGAGAGCTGGAGAGGGACTTGGGACAAGGGTTTGGATTGACAGGACATAGGGAATGGCTTTCCACTGCCAGAGGGCAGGGATAGATGGGATACTGGGAAGGAATTGTTCCCTGTGAGGGTGGGGAGGCCCTGGCACAGGGTGCCCAGAGAAGCTACGGCTGCCCCTGGATCCCTGGAAGTGTCCAAGGCCAGGCTGGACAGGGCTTGGAGCAGTCTGGGACAGTGGAAGGTGTCCCTGCCCATGGCAGGGGTGGCACTGGATGAGCTTTAAGGTCCCTTCCAACCCAAACCAGTCTGGGGTTCCCTGACTCAGGTGCTCGGGAAGGAAGGGGTGGCTCCGCTGCCACCCTCTCTCATTCCTCGAGCACAGCCAGTGTGTTCAAACACCCCCCCCACACACACACAGAGTCCACCCCAGGCTCCCAAATAATCCTGCCAGGAGCCCTGCACGCTCCTGGGAGTGCTGAGCATTAACACCAATCCCCATCACCTCCCCTCTCCACGCACCAGCTCCAGACTCGTCCCGCACTGTTGCACAAATGAGGGAATTCGGCATCCAGACACCGGGACTGTAAATCTTGGGAGAAAGGAGGTCGGGAAGCGTGCTTGGCTCCTCTCTCCTGGCAAGCAGAGTAGTGTTCCTGCAGCACGGGCTCCTCACGCTCACGTAAGGGGTCCCGGCACAGACATCGGCCAGAGGGTGGGAGTGGAGCTGAGAGCACCCGGGGGGGTCGGGGGAGAGAGGCCAGCGGCTGAAACGAGATTCCAAAGGATGCAATTTCCCTTCCCCTCCAAAAAATCCCGCCGATTCCTCTGCTGCTACCGTCCCTCTGCACCCTGTGGCGCCCGTCAGTGCCAGGACTGCAAACCCCAGAGGACTGAAACATCTGCGCCACCATCGGAACATTCCTGGCTAATGAGGCTGTTTGGGGCTGACAGAGAAAGGTCTTGTCCCCAAGGGCTGCGATCCAGGCTCCGGCAGAGAGCATTCTCTGGTTTGGGTCTGCAGGTCTGAGGTCTCGGCTGCTGTTTCCAGACAAAATATCCAGCCTGGAGCAGAGCGGGATGCACCGTGGGGGAAGGCACTGGGACGTGTGGGGGTCACAGACAGCTCCTGAGCTCCTCCGGGAGTGCGGGACAGCAAAACCGCCCAGCTCCGGTTCTGAAAAAGGTGCCAAAAGCAGCTTTTTAAGCATGGGGAAAAGATCAGAAACTCAAACGAGGGAAAAGAGCAGTCCGTGGGTAACAAAGGCTGTTTTGGCTGAGAGCCGTGGATTGGAAACGGCAGAGAAAGCCCAGAGAGAAGAGCAGATCCCTCCCCTGCTCCTTGGACACTTCCTTGGGAAAGGTTCATTGCTCGAACCGAGCAGGGCTTGGGACAAACATCAGCTGAGCACGAGCTGTGCCAGAGCCCTGGTGCCGGGGCAAAGCTCCTCTCCGCGCCTTCCGCCAGCCGGAGATGCTGGAGGGAGCCTGGCCGGGGAGGAGAGGAGGCGAGGAAGCGAGGATGGTCACAGCAGAGCCCTCGGGGTTTTGCTGGAGAGACAACGCCACACCCAAGGGCGGGCTGAGGCTCTCCCGGGGCTCGGGAGCTGCCCCCGCTCAGGCTCGGGGTGAGGGGCCCTGGCAGTGCCACCCCCGCCTGAATCAAAGCAGGCGCCACAATAAATTGGATTAATGTTTTGTATACAAACAAGATTCGCCACAGGCTGTGCTGGGAATCCTGGAAGATTGACGAGTTGTATAAACCCTGGGTAAAAAATGTGGATTTCTCACTTGGAATTCCATGGGGCTACTTTCAATATGATGCTTCAGCTTGAAATTCTAGAATAAAATGACGCGAATCCAAGAAGGAAAGTGGCGTTTCTATCACTTTACCGGGCTCAGACGCTAATCTGACAAGGCAGGGATGGACCGAAAGGGATCTCAGGCTCATTTAACTGTGTGGCATTCAATGAATCAGCACATCAGGGCTCTGCTCATCCCTTTCCTCGGGCCAGGTGAGCGAAACCCCTCTGAAGACAAACTTTTCCCAACTACACGAAAGGACAACATTTCCTCTCTGTCTTTGTGAGGATGAACTTGTTTAACCCCACATTTTGCTCTCTCATCACAATTGTAGGGACTCGCTTCCTGTTCCCTACCCTGGTGATTGAGACCATTGGCGAGGAGGGTTTGAAATGCAAAGGGCAGGGGCCGAAATCTGCGCTGCCATCAGCAAACCCCTCCTGCCGCTCACTGGGGGCTGGGAAGAGAACTGGGCGGGGAAAATCCTGTTTTCAAACAACTGTGCCGCTAGGAAAAGGAGGAGAGCGGGATATGGTGTGACTGCACTTTGTGGAGAATCCACAGTGCTCCCTCAAAGAACACACATGCAGATATACAGATATCTATAGATATCTATAGATATATGTGTAAATATATAAATACATTTACACCGCTGGAATGGGTATTGGAAAAAATTTCTACCAATGCAAGAAGAATTTATAAAGCACTTTTAGTCCTGTCTGCATTCATGCCCCCAAACCAACTTCATCCAACTTTTTTGCTTTCCAGTCCAAGCCAGTTGTCAGCACCGATAGAGCCAGGCTGAAATCACTGGAGAAAACCCCACTGACTTCAGGGAAACCAAAATTTACCCACTGACCCCAAAACCCTCAAAAAATCAACTGAGCTTCCCAGCTGGGCCTCTGAACATCCTCAGATCCTTTCTGAGCTGCTGGTTCGTGCTCATCTCCTGCCAGCACAGAACAGACCCTACAGAGGACACAGGTCTAAACCAGCTTTGAGCCACATTTTTACAAAACCATTGAGTTTTACGCTTTTGGCTCCAGCAGGGCCAGGTCTGGCCCCTTTTTCAGTCCCTCCCAGGGTCCCTGGAGCGGCCGCTGCTGCTCCGAGGGTGCGGATGCTCCGTGCCCTGTGGATCCCTGCTGAGGGACACAGGATGCTGCTCGGGCTCCGACAGCAACTGGAACAAGAGCATGTGAAACAAATCCATTGGGGGATATTAAATCCAAGGACAGCCCTGTCAGCTCAGGAAGTCCTTGGGGTACTAATTGCTGGAAGCTGGGAAAGTGGACTGGGAGAATCTCACAGAGTTCCTGCCTCCTTCTGGTGCTTTTATCTCAGCATCTCCCATTTGCTCTGGCAGAGGCTGCACCAGAGGCTGCTCTTTGGTCTGAGCCAGCACAAGCATTTCTGTGATCCTACACTGCCGAAATTTTCCTTTAGCATTTTGCCAAAGTTTTCTCCCCTTTTTTCCATAACAGCAGTGAGTTTGGGGTTGGGGTTTTTTTCTGACTGCTGATGATGTTTGGGGAATTCTCTCTCCCCTGAGCACAATAATCTGCACTGGTTATGCAATACATTGCTAACATGGGTTTTGGCAAGCTTTGATTTCACCCAAATTCATATCAGACCCTTCCAGGACATTCAACGATTTTTGTTTTCTTAAACAACAGAACTTCTGAGAAGTTTCTTGCTAGCCCTGCCTGGAGCATTCACCCAGATCCAGGACTGACACAAAGCAACAGTGTCCCGGGTTTATTAATTTATTGTCTTTCCTCCAGTTAGTAAACAATTAATTTACACACCCAGCTCTGCAGCAGTGATGCAGAAGGAATGATGCAAAAAGGGTGGGAAGATGGCTGTAAGATGCAAAGGAATTTCCACAAAGGAACTTTCTCAGCAACTTGGCTGATAGAGGCAGCAATAAACCAGCAATAAATAGCAATAAAAGCAGACACGCCGTTCCTCAGAGTGGAGAAAGGAGACATCCCATCTGTGCAGAAAAGGTGGATGATGAGCCTGGGCTGTGATTTAGAAGTGATCTCTGAAAGGAAATCATTTAATGGCACAGCAGCAAAGGCATCCCAGCCATCAGCAGGAGGAGGCAGGGATGTTGTTTCATCTCCTGGAACACATCAAAGGCTGCTCAGATCCCAAACCCAGCCCTAAGGGGATTAAATGGAGCAGCTTCACTCAGCAGCAGCTCTGTCATGGAAAGCAAATCCACCCCTGTGCAGGAGAGCCGGCCACGAGCCACGTGTTCATTGGAATTGCACCCAAACGCTCCCCGTGAGACCCGTTTTACAGGAGTTTGTGCAGGGGGGGCTCCCCTCAGGGGAACCGAGGGACTCTCACTGAAGCACAAGTGGGATGCCCTGCTCAGAGTGTCTGGGGGGAGTTGGGATATCAGCTGCCAGAAGTAACATCAGTACTTATGGAAAACTGGCATGGAGAGAACGAAACCCCAGAGGGACCTGGGAATTCTCTAACATCTGGGAAATTGCTGCAGGAAAGTGGAAAGTATTTGTGAAAGAAATCAGAGGAGCTGAAACTGAAATTCCTCAAACAGGGGAAAGAAACTCTTTGGCAGTGTTGTGGAAAGGAGCATCGAGAGGGCAAGACAGCGAGAGAAAATGGAGCTGGGTAATTGCAGCACCACATAAATGCTGGCAATTAGGAGGAAGCCCTAAAGGAGCTGGGCCAGTGGGAAAGATCGGTGCTTGGGGAGCTCTGAAAGCAAAACTGGAGAAAAGTGGAGACTGATCCCGGTGTGCCCTCATTGTAAAACAGAGCCCAGATATTTCTGACATGACTCAAAACCGAAGGTGGAAGTGAAACGAAGGCAAAGCTGTCGCCGGTGCCAGGACTTGGCTCTGGGTGCTCAGAGGCTGGAGCCTTTCAGGAGGGGGCTGTAGGTGCCCCCCACTCAGCTGGGGACAAACTCATGGGGCCCAAAAGCCTGCAAAGAGCTGGAGTGGGGCCACAGACAAGCGGAGCAGCCAAAATCACCAGGGGCTGGGAAAGGCTTTGGGAAAGGAGCACAGGCAGAGAACAGCCCAGAGCGGCCCGAGGGGGCCCTTTGGGGGGCACGGAAGGGGAGAAAGGGAAGGTGTGATCAGCTGGGCAGCTCTTCCTGCTCACTGCTGTCCCTCTCCTTTGGAAGGGTGGCTGCTGTCTCTGATGGACTCCGGCCCCAAGACACACGCAAAGCAGAGGAAATCTATTTTTAGTCCCGAAAGAAGTGCTAGTAAAGAAAAAAAGGTTAGAAAGACAATCGCTTCCTGTTTAGGGCTGGTGCTGGGAGGGAGATCCTGCCGAGATGCTGAGGAGGGTGGGGAGGGCAGAGGGGTCTGTGGCATGAGGAGCAGTCACCTGGGGATGGGGGACAAGGAAAGGAGCTCCCAGCTCCTGAGAGCCCCCACGCGGGGCTGGTGGTCGCTGCCCTGGATTCCCGAGGGAGGGGGAGGGACTCGAGCTTCTGCTCCTTTGGGATTTCTGGTGCCCAATGGCTTCAGGCTGAGGTTAAAAGACTCAAGAAATGCAGGAGTCTAAGGAGAGAAACTGCAAAGTGACTTTCACACTCAGCCTCAGATTGATTGAAGACTTATCCCTCTGAAAATTCCAATACTTGGTAAAATCAGTCAGATTTACAGCAAGAGAAGGTTCCGTGGCAGCCAGAGGGGCTTAAACACCAATTAATCTCTTTATCTTCAAAGTGCTTTGGTGCTTCCACCAACAAACTACACGTGAGAGGTTAAATTAGGAATCCAAAATTAAACCGCATTTTCTTCAATGAACTTTCTTCAAGTCAAATCCACTTCCTCTTTTTAAGACCCCAGCACAGACATTTTTGATGGCATTTAACATTTTTCAAAAGCAAGACAATTATCATTAGAAATCAGCTTAAAATGCGCATTTTTCTATTTTAGGAACAGCACAAACTGCAACTCTTTCCGGGACAGTTTGTGTTTCTTCTGCTGCACCATTAAAAATCCATCACGGATGTCAGCAGCTCATTATTCTGACAAGTGGCTTTACTTCCCCTTGTGCCTTTTCCACATCACACACACTCAGAAGGAGGAAGATGCGACAGTTTTTCTCCTGAAAACACAGACTGGAAGGGCAGGGATGGGTCCCTGTGGGTGGATTTGGTGACATACGGGATATTTTCAGCTCCTTCCTGGCACACAGTGAAAGAGAAAATACAAAGGCAAAAAATTATCCTGGTAACCCAACAAACAAAACTCTCATTTAATTTCTACCCGGAGTTCACACCAGGAAATGAAACCCGAACACATTTGTGAAATTGCAACAATGTATTGGCAAAGAAGCTGAGGAAAAGCGGGAGGGTGTCCCGCCGTCGTTGCTGCGCGCTCAGGTGAGCCCTGCTGAGACGTAGCCCAGGATCTGCACCGTGCTGGGGTAGCTCTTGCGCATCCCCATGCAGCGCTCCTGGTCGATGAACAGCGAGTTGTTCTTGACCACCAGGTCGTACTCCAGGACCCCCTTGGAGCGCACCAGCATCTGCAGCATGTCCTCGGAGGCCCGCAGGCACTGGTGCAGGTTCCGCAGCGTCTCGTTGATCTCGTTGACCTCTTGGACAAGGCTGGAAAACAGCGGGACCCCGTTAGAGCCCCACCATGGGGTGGTGTCCATCCAGACGGGCCCCTCTGGGCACGGGATTTCCCCATCAGCACACCCAGACCGATTCCAGTGCCCCGTTCCTGGTATGGGAAAGCCAAGGGCAGAGCTCCTCCCAACCTCCTTGGGGAGGAATGGAGAAGTTTGTTCCAAAGCTCTGGATATGTTCAGCCACATCTGCCAGAGCAGCTTGTGCCACCAGGAGTGGGGATGAGCAGCTGTGGTTTCCTGTTTCTGTTTGGGTTTGTGGCTTTGTTGGTTCACCCTCCTGGATTTCCCTGTGCAGGGGAGCTGCTCAGGATGCACACACAGCAAGTAAGGGGCTTATCCTTCAAAAGTGAGCACATCCAGCCTGGATGAGGCAGGAAAGAAGATGAGGTTTACCCAAGTGGGAAAATTCCAGCCCCTCATGGGGTGGCATCAGGCTGGACCTGGCCGTGGTGTCCAGCCTCCATCACCGCAGAGTTCTCCCCGCACCCGCAGGCTGGGACACCTGCTCAGTGCTTTAGATTCCAGGGCACTTATGGAAGGAATATTTAGGGGAAAAAAGCAATTTTGTCACGCAGAGATGCTCCCGAGTGACCCCCCGAGCCCTGGCAGCCCTGCAGCCCGGCCATACCGGATCTGGGCAGCATCCCGGCACAGCTCCACGTTGGGTCTCCTTGTGCGCTCATCCAGCCGGGTCTGAGCCACCTTTAACTGAACCTCCTTGTCCCTTATGGTCTTTTGGATGACTTGGATCTTTGTCTCGATCTGGAAGATTTCCTGCCGCGTCTGGGGTGAAACAGAAACAGTATCGATGAAAAAATGTCTTCTCAAGTGATCCCATCATTCCCTTTTGTTCTGTTTGTGCAGAAAAACCCCAAGTTCAATAAACAGCCCCTGGGCTCTGCCACATCAAGGCACAAATCCAGCAGAGTTTTCAGGGAAAATCTCTTTGCTCTCACTGTCACATCAGAGGAGATTTAGGAGCAGAGGAGGTTTAGGAGCAGTGATGGATCTATTGAATTACCAGCTCCCCAAACTTGCTGCTTGCAAGAACAGATCATGCATCAGCTAATAGAGGGAAAGGTTTTAATGGCTCCTCATTTAAGGACGTGGCATCAGCCCCCAGTGCTGCAAACTTAACCAGTCTGAGCCCTTTCCAGGGAGCTGCCCATGAGTCCCACTGGTCCGAGGCAGGTCCCATCACTGATCCGGCAGAGCAGGGCAGGGAGCCCACGGACAACTGAGTATCCCTTGGGAGGAGGTTGAAGCGGCAGTGCTGGGGTCGGGTACCTTGGCCAGGTGTGTCTGGATCTTGCTCTTGGCGTTGGCGGTCTCGGTGATGCGGCTGGTGAAGGCGTCGTTGACTTTGCTGAACTGGCGCCACATCTCGTCGGCCGTGCCCATGAGGAGGCTCTCGGTGCTCGCGCGCAGCTTGGCCGAGGTCGCGCGTGCGCTCTGCGAGCGGAAGATGTTGTTGTCTGTGAACCTGGCCCACGTCTCCGGCACCGAGACCCTGCGGGGGGACAGGACAGGCCCTTGGCAAACCCGCGCTGCTGAGCCTGGGTGGAGATGGATGCAAATGAAATCTGTGCTCTTAATTAAATTACAGGGAAGTGAAACATTTGGACCCTGTTTGTTTGACGATATTCTTCAAATGAGGGCGTGTTCACGAAGGCAGCTTGTGAGAGCTCAGACAAACAAAAGATTCTCCCATAAAAAACAGAGATTCCAATCGGAGCTCGTATTTACACCTTCGAGGCATTAAGTGCCAAGGAACTCCCAGCCTCATGAGGACACACAGATCACAATTCAGTCAATTCCTTTTGCTCACAGCCCATCTCACTCTCCCACTAAACCAAAAGAGCTTTAGATCCCACTCCATTCCCTGTCTGTGCATTCGGGATGAAGTTCCTGCCTGTGCAGTAGTCCAGAACAAGGTCAACAAAAGACTTAAATACCACATAAGCTCCATTTAAAACCTGCTGATTCTCGGCACATTTTACCCCCCTCTGAATTTTAGCCTCAATCCTTTGCAATCCATTTGCCTGTCTAAATACGTCTGAGCTCTACTGTGAATAATTATTCCAACTATTAAATAAAAGTTGTATCAATCTGTGCCTCTCCATAAACTTCATGGGTGTGTGTGAGCAGATTTATCCTCTCAGCCCTTTGCCACTCTGAGCATCTCTCTGTGAGTGCTGGGTTAGGTCACTGATCATTTACTGCAGAGCCAAAGCTGAATTCCAGGCACCCAAAGGCAGCTGAACCCTGTCCCAGGACCATGCTCTCATTTCTTTATTTTCTGGGTCATTTCGGCTCCCTGCCAGACCCTCTCCGTGCAGGGGTGAGCCCCCAGACTTTCGATCAGTGAGGAGCACTCAGGCAAGCACTGACACATCTTTGAAAATATGCATGAACTCAATGAGCTGTGCAGAGGTGCTGGGCTGAATTCATTTGCAGGCTGAGCTCTGAGCCCTGATCTAATGTTTAATTAGCTTGGGCTCGCTTTTGCCCACCGGGTGTTCAGCATCCAGCTGAAAGCAGATGGTTCTTCTGCCCCTGGAGAGACCAGAGGGAAACAAGCCCTGGAGGTGGGTGTCTCCAGGAGGATGGATGTGCCTTCAGAGTGTGCTGGGAAATCCCAGCTCCCTGCCCAGGACAGGCTCTGTGCCCACCAGGGCCCCCAGTGCTCACGTGGCATCGACCCTCTCCACGCCCTTGTAGTAGTGGATGCCTCTGGAGGTGTTCTTCAGCTGGTAGCACTTGCTGTCGATGTGGTGGCCCATCTGCTTGTCAGCCAGGTCCTTCTCCAGCTCCTGTCGGGCCTCCTTGTTGCACCTGGAACACACAAACAGGGCCTCAGCCGGGATGGAGGCGTGGGATGGTTTTCTGCCCATCCCGCTCTCCTGCAGCTCCCGGAGCATCCCTGCCTGCCTCCTGTGGAGCCTGCAGGGCTTTAACCTGGAGGGAGAGGGGGCAGCAGGGATCTGCTGGGGCACAGCTGCACATCAGCCCTGTCCTTACATGAGCTGGCAATTCACCGTGTCCAGGCACTGCTGTAACCTCTCCCGGCAGGACCTGATGGTCTTGATTTCCTGGGCAAAGGCAGAACAGACCCCATCAGCCTCGCTGCTCAGACATCCTGGGCACTCCTTGGGCCTCTCCAGCCTCGCACACAGCACGGACTTCCCTTTCCCCCACAGCAAACAGGGGCTGCAGGAAGGGCCCCCCAGCCCAGTGCACCCCTTGTGCAGCTGAGCCATGGCCAGGGAGGGGACAGGATGGGGCTGTGGCCATGGCCAGGGCCTCTGAAATCACTTTCAGAGTGGGTTCCCAAGTTTTTTAATCTTGACATCAGTGGCAAGGGTTCCATCATGGGGAGACAGGGCTGGATCCTGACCTGACGTGAACAGGCACAGTGGTACCCTGGGCCAGCAGTGCCACGCATCCCCATCCCCAGTCCCAGGGCGTTTTCCTCCCCACAAGAAATCCCATCCATATGGGACAGAAGGACTTTGGTGTAAGTCCCCAGGCAGTTCTAGGCAGGGTTCATGAAGAAGGCTCGTGCTGCTCTCGGCTCCCCTGACTGCAGCACAAGCCTATTGCCCGTGTGAAGGTTTCCAGAGGCTGGTGATCAGTGTTCCAAACCCAGGGATTTTCAATCCCTCCTGTCTGCAGGAGCCAGCTAAAAGCACAGCCTAAATGCATCCCTAACACTTAAAAACCCAAATGGCATTATGAAGATACCAGCTCTGATAATTTTCCTAAACCCTCATGACTTTTAAACTAATAATTTAATTTTTCAGGGCCTGACTCACAACAAAAAACCTTCTAAGAGAGCAGTGGCTTCACAGGCCCAGGGGCTGCAATTTCCTTCCCAGTTCTGTGAGGCTTTTGCAGTGATTCTATTTCGCTGTACCCTGCATTAAGATCCCATTTGCTGTGCCAGCTCTCCCCATGTTTGCTTTTAATTCATGATTTAAAGCAGCCTAGATAAAGGCAGGCAGGAGTGCAGGTTTTTATGATTTCTATCAAACCCATTGCCTGAGCACACAGAGCGACAGTCCTGCTGCAGCTACACTGCCCTGAGCAAAGCAGAGCCGGGGGGAGTGCAATTAATATCTTTTATTAGCCCAGCTAATATAGCTGGGGAAAGCAGAGAAGCTGTTGGGCACACCCTGCCCTCTCCGTCTGTGTGTGTGTGTAATATACAGAATGTGCTATAGATACAGAGACAGATCAGATAAATAAACAGAGATCTGTGCTGGCAGGACCAGATGAAAGGCAGGACCATCTCACAGACTCCTCAGAGAGGGTCAGAGGACCCTGATAAGCCACAAAAACCCGGCTGGTTTCCAGCTCTTCCTTCCCTTCCCGTGGTCATGCTGCTGGGTGGGAACACCAGCCCCTGCCCCAGCAGGTTTGAAGAGCTGAAGAATTTAGCACCTCACCAGCGCTGAAGAGCCAGTGAGGGAACAGGGCTGCCAAACTTGTTTGGGGGAGTTCAGGTAAAAATAACTTTGACACATGATGTGTGCTGCCAAACTCACCGTGATGAGCTGTTTCTCCACGTCGTCATTGACCAGGTCAATGCCCATCCTCTTCTCCCGATTGAGCAAACACTTGTGAGCGACCTGGTGGGGATATGACGTGACATCAGTGCTGGCTGCAGGGCCAGGGCTTCCTGCAGGGACAGTGCCCACATCAGGGAATGCAGGAAAAGAAAATACAGGTGGGCACAGGGATGGCAGCCTGGGAAAAGCTGCCCGAGGCAGCTGGGTGAGCTGACAACAGCAGCCGAGTGCACCATCAGCATGGAATCGCTGGGAGGGAGCCCACGCGTCCCTGGGCCACCACAGCTGAATGCAGGGACCCATGTCAGGCTTGGTGCTGACCTTCCCAGAGCCTTGCAGTAAGACACGGGCTTTTGTGTCCCAAACCGGGATTTTGGATAGAGAAATATTTGGTTAAACAAACACTGCAGTGATGTGCTCAGCATGTGCTGAGGGGCACGCAGCAGATGCAGGGGATTTGTTTATCACTGACTCAACTAATGGGCTCTTCACAAAAACTTTCCGGTGTTACAGAGCTGGGATGAATGCTGTGAGAGGTTTGAATGGCTGCAGATGTTTGGGCTGGGGGCTGCAGGGTCCCTACCTGGAAGGGGCCCTCGGTGTCGGCCAAGGCTCTTTCCAGCCGTTTCTGCATGTCCGTCAGGGAATTGGTCTCCCTGATCATGGCATCCAGCTCGATGCAGAGCTCGGATTTCCAGTACTCTATGTCATTGACACGCTCTCCCAGGTTCTTGGTGCTCTCCCCTTGGGTCCGCTTGGCCTGCTGGTACACGTCCTTGATGGTGCGGGTCAGGTCGGCCCGCAGACGCTCCGCATTGTGCCGGGTGGTCTCTGACTCCTTGTAGTTGGTCATGTTGGACCTGTGCCAGTCATCCAGTGAGTGCCGGCTGAAGACGCCGTTGGGTCTCTCAGAAATAAAAGGAACTATCTTGGTGGGGGGAAGCCCCGGGAAGCTTTCGGTGAGGGGAGACAAGGTTGGGTTGAGGGCAGCTGCTTTGTAGTAGGAGCTGGGCATCCATGGCATGCTGAAGCTCTCAGGATGATAGGGAATGCGGTTCTTGTAGCTGGCCGTCATGCCACCGGTGGCTGGCAGGACCTTGGGAGGTGGTGGCTGTGGCTGGTTAAACTTGGCTTTTAAGGGATAGCCGTAGAGTTCCATCCTGGAATGCTGCTGGTGCGGGTCCTGCACGAAGGAGGCAGAGGAAAACCTCACTCAGAGAGTTCCTGTCCTTGTGGTACCTCTTATAGAAACATCCAGCTTGTGATGGGACCAGCCCTGCCCGGGGCACCCACACAGCCCCTAAATCTCCTGAAGATAAATCCCCTCCGACAGCATCCCAAGCATTTGGATAGGGAGGGATTTGATACCAGCTTTACTATTGGTATCTTGTGTCTGGTCTTGAAATGAGGAGAGAAACAAATCATGGCTGCTAAAGAGGATGACAGATCTTATACCTTTGTTTTCCTTATTCCTTACTTCCTATTATTCCTTCATTTTCCCTGTCAATCTAATGACCTTCCCTGTGGGAGTGGGGAGGCCCTGGCACAGGGTGCCCAGAGCAGTTGTGGCTGCCCCTGGGTCCCTGGCAGTGTCCAAGGCCAGGTTGGACGGGGCTTGGAGCAGTCTGGGACTGTGGGAGGTGTCCCTGCCCATGGCAGGGGTGGTCCCTTCCAACCCAGGCCAGCGAGTCTCATCCCAGGATCCAGCCTGGCCAAAGGCTTTGGGGTGGGCAGTGGGACACTCACAGCCTCAAATTCAGCACAGAAGCTTTCACAGGTGGGACTGGCTCAGAGTCAGTTTGGCAGAGGCGAGGATGAGATGTCTGTGCTCAGCTCTGACAAACCCCCTGCGAGCGCTGTTCCCACAAACCCGTCACTGCAGCCCTTCTGTCCCTGCTGGGGAGAGGCCACTGCCACTCCCTGCCTCCATGCCACTGCCTGATACCTGGGGAGCAGCATCTGGAGAGTGGGAGATGCTTTCCCTGGCTCCCACCCCTGCAAATAAATCCCCTTCAGACACTGACAGACAAGTGTTTGAGAGAGATAAAACCTTGGGAATGGCCTGGATTACTTTTCCACACATTTCCAGCTGAAATAAATGCCCTTGCATCCCCCTTGGGATGAGCCATGCCAGGCTGAGAGTTTCCACCCTCCCTGGACCTGGGCACACCCCGGGAGCTGCTGACTGCCCAGTCTGGGGTATCTGGGGGATGGAGGAGGTTTGGGGCTGAGGACAGTACCGGCTGTGCTGGTCTTCCCTCCCCGTGAGGCACAGCTCCCCCCTGGCTGCGAGAGTGGGGCGGGCTCAGGGCTGGGGGCACCTGGGGGTGCTGCTGCTCATCACTGGCTGCTGTGGTGGTGCTGGCACTGCCCGGCTCTGCCTGGCCCTGGGTGGCACCGCTGGCACAGGGCCCCGTTGCTATGGACGGGAGGTTCCGTGGCCAGTGACTGCGTTCTGGGGGGGGTTCTGTGACCCGTCCTGGCCATTGACCCGCCCTGTAATGGCCACAGCAATGGCTGTTGGGCAACACAGGGTACTGGGTGGGCAACCTGGGGCCAGCAAACACCTCCCAGGGCATCCCAGTTCCTGCCCTGGAGCTCCTGCCCCGCTGGGCAGCTTTATGCAGCCCCTGGGCCACCAGGGGCAGGTGCTGAGTGGCTGGATAACGCTCGTGGCCACCTGATTTAGGTGCAGGTTGCCCTGCAAGGAGCAGGATCCTTACGGGTCCCTTCCAACCTGGGATATTTTATGGTCCTATGAACTCAGTGCCCTCAGTGGACAGCCCAGTCTCCTCACTGGTGCTCCTGGGCCAGCCAGAGCCTCCCTGGGTGGGTGGGTGCCCCAGGGAGGGGGTGCTGGCACCCAGTGAGACGTCCCCAGGAGCCCCTCCCAGCACCAGGGTGACAAGCAGCTGTCACCCAGTGACACTGGGAATACTTCTGGGAATGCTTTCCCAGTTACCTCTGGCTCTAGCCTGGGAACAGGCAGACAGGAGGAGCTGGGTGATAGGGGTGAGGGATGTTGGGGGTGAGCCCAGGCACCCCAGCTCGTCCAAGGGGGTCTCTCCCCAGCTGTTGGGAACTCCATTCAGCTCTGCTTCCATGTCTCACTTTATCCACAGGAATATTTTCATTTTCCTCATTTCCCAGCTGTGTCCGTGGCTCATCGAGTACCCAGGCTGGTGTTTCTGCCCTCTCACAGCCTCAGTTTCTCCTGACTCTCCCAACTCCTGCAGCTGCAGACTGGGACTGCACCGAGGGTTTCCCAGGTCCCGGTGATGCAGTGACCCTCTGGCCACCCCTCCTGGCCTAGGCTCCCCGGGCAGCTCTGCCTCTTGCCAAGGAGCGACAGAAAACAGAACCCAAAGTGCTTTGTGTACACAAAGTGCATCTTCACTTCACTTTAAACACATGGCCTGCTTCAGCCAGGTGAGGAATCAGCTTCACCAACCTGAAACCAAACATTCAGCACCTAAGTTGGATTTTCTACAGCCAAATCAGATAAATAATTGCAGGGAAAGCCAGCCAAGCTCTGTCCCCCAGCAGGACACCCGCCCACCCTGGGACCAGCCCAGCTCCAGCTCGGCTCTCACGCCCCACCCGTGGCTAATTCTGTTCAGATGAATCACTGCTCGACCGGGGACACCGCTGATTGTGGGAGGCAAACACAGGGCTTTTGAAGTACTTGCAAAATTAGGCAATAATAATTCGATAATGCTGTGAATGGCCCACGGGTGCTCTGTGAAGCCCAGGCAGGACCTTCTGGGACAGTGCCACAAGCAGGGCAACAGTGGGGACATCGCAGTGGGCCAAGCTTTGGTCCCACCAGAGTCACAGAATGGCCTGAGCTGGGAGGGACCCACAGGGATCACCCAACCCA
>VZRV01008988.1:150409-196816 GCA_013398115.1 Falcunculus frontatus
TGGGGGCTGGATGCTCCATGGGAATGGGGGCTGGATGCTCCATGGAAGTGGGGGCTGGATCCTCCATGGGAATGGGGGCTGGATCCTCCATGGGAATGGGGGCTGGATCCTCCATGGGAATTGGGGCTGGCTCTGGCCCCCAGCCCAGCCCCGAGCTCCGGCCGCCGGCCGTGCGGCAGAGGCGCTCTCTGCTTTCCGAGCGGCAGCACCGCCGGGCTGAGGAGCACGGAGGATGTTTATCCTCCAAAACAAAGGGAAACCATTCCCATGTCGAGCTGAAAAATAATTAAGACAGCTGCGATCAGATCGGATCCTGCAAATGGTATCGTTTCTCAGGTTGTTTGCTAGAAAGGGCAGATCAGATTTCCCAATAAAGGCCCTTTTCTCTCCCCCTACCGGTGCCGTTCCCGTGCATTTGTCCCTCCCTGTGACACTCCAGCAGGAGGAGAGGCTCTCCTCTGCCCTGCCCTGCCACAGACCTTCAGAAGGATCGCTAACATTTCATTACATAAATATTTTGCTGATACTTTCTCTCATGTTACACGACATTTTTATCCCTGGAGCCCTGTGCCCACCCAGCCAGATGGAGCACGTGGTGCCTGCTCACGGAAATGAGAAGCAGGGATAAAGCCATGGGCTTCTTCCCCTGGAAGTGACAAATATTTTCAAGGAGTTTAAGCAAATGATGTTTTCTGATTGTATCCTGAGCTGCCTGCAGGAAAAGGTTGATTCTGGCATGTTTTGGAGAGATGGAGGTCATTCAGACTCACAGGAAAGGATGAAAATCACCGAGGTCTCTCCATAAAAGTTTGCTCCAGTTTCGAGGTTTGAGCCAGGGTTTTCACCTGCATCCCCAAAAGCGATGTGCCAGCCTCTCAGTTTTTCTCCAAATCCCATGGTTTCTCCCTAAATTTTGCCTTACACAATCACGATCCAAGGCACAGACACTGCCCCAGGCCTGTGACACGGAGCGGGGTGAGGAGCTCCAGGCTGGGCTTTCCCAGTGTCACCCACAGGCCTGGCAAAGAAGGGGTTGGACAGGGCTGTCCTGCGCCCCGAAATTCAGCACACAAAGGAGCCTGAGGGTGGGCAGGGGGGCCCTGGAATGTGATCCACCTTCAGCCATCAGTGTACAGAGCAAAACAAACCACCCTGACTGCACCTTGGAACAATGAGGGCAGATAAAACCAGATAAAGACAGTGCAGCAAATAATGACCAGAAGACATTTGCAATATATCACAAAAGCAGGAAAAGCACACCAAGAAATCTGCATTTTCCCACAGTTTTCAGAGAAATTATTTCATGATCTGCTTGCCCTGATCATCTTCAATCACCAACAATTCTGGAATCATGGAATGATTTGGGTTGGAAGGGACCTTAAAGATCATCGCATCCCCCCCCTGCCATGGCAAGGACACCTTCCACTGTCCCAGGCTGCTCCAAGTCCCGTCCAACCTGGCCTTGGACACTTCCAGGGATCCAGGGGCAGCCCCAGCTTCTCTGGGCACCCTGTGCCAGGGCCTCCCCACCCTCACAGGGAAGGATTCCTTCCCAATATCACATCCATCCCTGCCCTCTGGCAGTGGGATCCATTCCCTGTGTCCTGTCAATCCATCTCTTGCCCCCAGTCCCTCTCCAGCTCTCCTGGAGCCCCTTCAGGCCCTGGAAGGACTCAGCACACGGTGTGGGCTCACAGAGGTGTGCTGGAATCCTTATCCCATGGGAAGTGTTTTTCCTCGTGTCTCTGTGGAGGGTTTATCCCTTGGAAAGTGCAAGAAGCAGGAAGGAACCAACTGGGCTGGCCCAGCCCTTCCCACGCTGCAGTTCTGGCCTGAGCTCCCCTCCCTGCCTTGGTTTGCCACAAACAAGCACCAGAAGGTTTCAGGTTTGCAGCCCGGTGGAGCTCACATTTTTCCACCTGATCATTTTCCCCTCTTTCTGCAGCGTGAGGTTCAGCTCCTGGGGGCTGGTCAGGGGCTGCCTGAGGGATCTTTCAGATCTGGGGGTTCGTGGTTTCATTACACCCACCTGGAGTTTCATTTGAGAGGGGCCCAAAGCACAAAGTGAGTAATTGGCCAAACCCAGTGGGTTTTGCCTGGTTTTAGACAGACATTTTTCAACCCACCTGAATATATAAATCATCTCAGTTGTAAAGCTGGGCTATAAAACAGAGCCAGTTCATGCACTTGCTTACACATTTTATATCATCATGGCAGGGAAGGATTCTGCCCCAGAATTGCCTCTTTCTGCCCCCTGAGAGCTGAGGGAACCCTCACAGCCAGCTCCCATGGGGACACTTTCCCTATGGACATGGACTGGGACAAATGCCACCCTCCACCAGGCACATGCAGCCCTCAAAATGCTGTTTTCGAACTAAAGATGCAATTTGGTAAAGCCAAAACCAGGATATTTGAGGTCTGGCACATGCTCATGAAACCCTTGGGATGATGTTATTCAGTGCTGAGCATCTCCAGAGCCCAGTCACAGATTTCTGAGGAAAGCTCAGTCCAAATGCGACACTGAAGCTGCTCAGAAAAGGCTTCCAAAAGCCTTGGGAGGGATGCACCAGGAGCAGGTACAAGCTGTAGGAGCTGGGAAGCTGCAGCTGGAACCTCCAGGAGATGCTGAGCTCTCGGCTTCTGAGGGTGTTTATAACTTGGGAAATTGAAATTCCACTGCCAGCTCTTACAGGAAGGAAAAGGGGTGGAAGGAGCTGCCTGCCCTGTCAGGTTTTATTGTTCCATCAGGACTTCCATGGAAATTCGTGGTTTTCTTAAAGCCACAACTCTGGGGTCATGGACCTGTTAGAGAAACTCATCTCTCATGCCAAGATTCCTCTCTGAAGCTCCCATCTGCACAGAAAAGGTGATCCCAAAAGGAGAATATCCAAGTCAAAAGTGTTCAAATGGTGCAAAACTGAACTTTCTAGGGAAAAGGGGTGGGAATGCCATCCCTCCAGTCTCTTTTTGAACCTCATGGAGCCTGAGGTACTCCAGCACTGCACTTTTCAAACTGGAAGAGATGGGAATAAGAGATTCCCTACCCAGACAAATCCCTCCAGCCTGGCAGCTCTGGATCCAGGGTAACTCCCCCTGGAAGAGAGCTGCCCACCCTCACTATTCCCAAGGGATGCCTTTGCTTCTCTCCATGGGCACACGGAGCCCAGCTGGAGCATCCCCTCCCTGCCCAGCTGGGCTGCGCTGGCACAGGGGCAAGGACAGCAGTGACCTCCTCTGCAGGGGCCAGCAGGTCCCTATAGATCAGCTCCATCCACCCCAGGAGCCCCCAGCCCAAGGAGCAGCTCGGAGCCACCTCCATGGGGTTGAATGCTCCAGGGCCAAGCACCCACGGCCACAGCTAAACCCCATCATTTCCCAGTTCCAGCCTATTTAGGGAAAGCACTCCCTGTTTCCCTCTACCCCTTTTCCTCCTGGCAGCATCCTGCCCTGCCATGGGGAAGGGCTATTCTTAGGGATGTCTGTTTCGGGTTGGAATGCTGGAATTAAGATCCTTCCTTCCTTTAAAGAAAATGTGCCCGATGATATTTGAAAGCTTCACCCCAGCTCTGAGGCTCAGCTCCGGCTGCTGAGAGAAGCAGATTTATTTGTTAGTTTAACATTTACCGGAGGCTGGGATGATCCCAGCTCCACCAGGACCACCCAAACACCCTCCAGAGGCTCTGGGAAGGCTGGGATAGTCCCTTTAATGTGCCGAGGAGCAGCTTCATGGGCTTTACTCATTCCCTCTTTTTTGGCACAGCTTTGAATCAGTTGCAAACAGATTTAGTAAAATATTTTCCATCAAAATCCTTTTTGACAGAAAATGGCTTTTGGACACAATGGAAACTTTTGTGGACAAGAAAAATGAAAATAAAACCTGCTCAGCTGATGCTGGAGGCCTTTATTAGAAACAGAAAGTTGTTTTCCTCCTTGAAAGGTTTTTGGGAAGGTGCTGCTGCTGCTGTTTCTTCAAGGTGAACAAAGGTTTGTTGTGGAATTGTCAGAAAAGTTCTCATGCCATTGTCACTTCTGGGGCAGGGATCACAACCATCCCAGTCCTGGGAGGAGCCCAGGGACAGATCCTGGGTTTCTCCCCAGGCTCCATCCCTGGGATCTGAGCATCCCCCGCCCTCTGTTCCTGGCCAGCCCAGGGGGGGGATGGCTCAAAGCAGGGGCCTTATCCCAGCTTCCCTCTGAGTTATCTCCTGCTACATCTGACTCCAGGGAATAATTAACACAGACAACATCCTGGCTGGGAGCTGCAGTTTCCATTGCCTGGGAAATCCTGACACGAAGGGAGACATTGATTCTGATCCTGCACAAAAAGCTGGAATTCTTGTGTTTGCCAAGGAACAAGATTTCCTCCCAGGCAGCAGCTTCGGGCCATCAGAGTGTTCACTTCAACAACTCTTCCCATTATTCCTGTCCCTCCCGTGCCTTTCCCAAATCCCACTGCACGTGTGTGAGTGATACAATCTAGAAAGACAATAACATATTAAAATATATGCTCTACATTACATGAAATTAATTTAATGACAGAACAGAAAGATTCTGCTTCTGCTGGAGTTTCTATACTGTCCAAAGAAAATATTTCCACTTTTCTTTTTTTGCTGCTGGAAAATGTTGTTGGAATCAGCAAATTTCTACTGCGTGGCTCAGGCTCAATTAACCTGCTGGTTCATATGGAAAGTTATCCTGAGCATAATTTTTTAGTGGCTTTAATATCTGAGATACTCCCATCCTACTCATCCCCACAACACTCCCACCCATCTTTTATCTGCCGCAGTTAAAGTGCTGTGCCACAGGTAAGCAGGAAAGACAGGAACTGAGACCGCGTTTTTCCAACCTCATATTCCTGAAAGTTGGCACACAAAAAGGTTCAGAGCAATTCCATCCCCCTTTGCTCCTCCAAGGGCTCCTCAGGATTAAATAACCAACTTGCGCTGGGTCTGATGGGCCAAATCTCCATTTCTCTATAGCAACAAAACACGGATTTGGCCTTTTGTGTGGCCTGACGGCGCTGGATGCAACGGGATGAGAAATGGGAACGTGTGGATATAGAGACACACACCTCAAGGTCTCTGGAACACTTTGATTTCACAAGGAGACGCGGGGGCCATTTTCCAACAACAAAAACGCTCCTTTTTCCCAGCAGCGGTACCCCGAGCAGTGGTGCTGGGGGATCCTAACTGGCTGCTCCGTGGGGAAATCAGAGCTCCTGGCTGTGGGATGCCTGAGCCATTCCTCAGGGACCCAAAGCTGTGACTGACCCCCACGGGGCCGCAGAGCAGGGAGGAGAGGCACAGGGACCTGCCCAAATGTGCTGGCACAGAGATAAGGGAGTCACGCTGCCTCAGCAGAAATCCCAGATGAAGAAAAGGAAGAGTAGGAATGCTGCTGACTCACCAGGCACCAGGGAGCCTGGCACACATGACAGCAGCACAGAGCTGGGCAGCTTGGCTCAGGGAAACCTCCTGGAATTCCAGTGCCATCACTCAAGGTAGACCTGAGCTAGAGCTCTGTGCTTGGACAGAGGAGGAGGAGGAGGAGGAGGAGGAGGAGGAGGAGGAGGAAATGCTTTTTTCAGGAGAGCTCTTGGCATCCCCGAATGTGCCTTTTGAGGAGAACAGGTGGAAGGAAAAATGTGAGCCCCTGGCAAACCTGCAGGAGCTGTGCAGGGCATGTGGCAGGACCAGAGCATCCCAGGGGGGATTTATTGCCCCATTTAGGAAAAAAATTAAACTGTCCGTATATAAAATAGTGTTCTGTGATGGCCACAGTCCTTTTTGCACCTCCCTTTGTCAGGAAGGTTCTTGGGAGCTCACGGAAAGGGGTTCGGCACCCACAGCACAACCAGAGGATGCGGGCTGGCATCCGGAGCTAATCAGCTCTAATTGCACCATCCATTTGATGTAATTGTGCTCTTGCTCTCCCTAATTCACTTCCACTCCCCTCTGCCATCCACAGCAGGGCTGGGATTGCAGCGGGATCTCAATCCACGCCATTTGGAGCTGCCTGAGGGGCCTTTCCCACTGACTGAAAGGCAAATGGGCTAAAAACGAGTCAGAAGCAAGAGGAACCCAGTTCCAAAACCAGTGGCATTTTTTGCATCGTGTTTAGCCCCAAGATTATCAGTGAGCATCAGGCTGGGTCTCATGGAGGGAAAAAGGCTCCAACAGGAATGGCAGAGGTGCCTTGGGCCCAGCCTTGCTCCTCCAAAGCCTGGACCTGGGTTTTCAGCTGATGGCACTGGGGCTTTCTGGGGGGGGCCTTTATGCAACACTCTGAAAACACCTTAAGAAACCCTCCATAGATAAATAAGCAGGAAAAAAACCCTACAGATATAAAGTTAAAAAATTGTGAGCTTTCTTCTGACTTTACTTCTCTTCACCTGCCTCCAAATCGTTTTCATCAAAACAGTTTCTAATGGAATAATATCCACACTTAACCAGCTCTGGTTTTTCTGTAATTAATAATGTTATTCTGAGAAGCTGAATAAAACTGTAGCAATGTCACCCTACCAGCACACACCATCCCTGGGATCAGTGCCCCAAGGCCAGGAGAATTCTCCCAGAGTGGGGGGCAGTAACTGCAGTCCCATCTATTGCTATCAGCCTCGCACAAGTGATTTATTGGGACAATCGAAGTCGAGGCCTGGCCATGAGCCCAGCCCCTCCCGTGTCACCAGGACAGTGCTGCCGGGGTGGGGACACTGCCGCTGCAGTGACAGGGCTGAGGGCAGGGCTCGGGTGGCACCGGGGGCCCTGGCACTCCCCAGGGAGCTCTCCCACACTGGGACAGGTGATTCCATCCCTGTCACTCCCAGCCAGGACCAGCACACAGAGCCACCCTTCACCAGGCAGGACTGGCCTTGGCTGGGCCCTCCGGGCACCCAGACTGGGAGGGAGCATCTCAGTATTGTGTCTGCAGTTCATTAGCCCTAAACCACTGTCCTGAGGTGCTAGCAGCTTTATCTGAGTCTGAGTCACCCCAGGGAGCCACCCAGCTCCTCCTGGCAGCTCCCTGCTGCTGGAAACCAGGACGAGCTGTCGCTGCCATCCCCAGCCGTGGTGCTGCAGGGCAGGAGCTCGGGAGACCATGGAATTCCAGAATGGTTTGGGTTAAAAGGGACCTTAAAGATCATCCCATCCCACCCCTGCCATGGCAGGGACACCTTCCACTGTCCCAGGCTGCTCCAAGCCCTGTCCAGCCTGGCCTTGGACACTTCCAGAGATCCAGG
The DNA here is from genome assembly GCA_013398115.1 of Falcunculus frontatus. NCBI lineage: Eukaryota > Metazoa > Chordata > Aves > Passeriformes > Falcunculus > Falcunculus frontatus. The sequence continues at coordinate 157,650 of VZRV01008988.1, forward strand.
GGCAGCCACAGCTGCTCTGGGCACCCTGTGCCAAGGTCTGCCCACCCTCCCAGGGAACAATTCCTTCCCAATATCCCATCTAACCCTGACAGATGGTGCATCCAAAAAGGGCTGCAAGGAAATTAGGGATGGGAACTCTTATTGAAATTGAGGTGTCTCCTTTCTGCAGTGAGCAGGGCAGGGGGAGCTGGGACAGGTGGGATTCCTCTGGAATCCTGCTCCTGCAGGGCTGGGTGGATGAAACACTCTCCTCTTACAGGAGGGGATCCCAAAGTCCCTGGGCAGCCTCACACAGGACCAGGATCAGGGAAAGGACCCCGCTGGGTCCTTTGCTCACTGTTACTTTGAGCAGGTTTTTATTGAAGTGGAGGCTGGAGGCCCCATGGCTGCTCTGGGCCCAGCAGTTCCATGAGAGCACATCCAGGAAGGCCGGAGCCGGCACCCGCAGGAGCTGCCAAAACAAATGGCTGAATTATCCAACAGCTTCCTCCCCTGAGACCCCCAAGGGCCAGGAACGGGAAAATCAGAGCCAGGGAGCCCGAGGTGTGGAGCAGCAGCCCTGCATTAACACAGGTCCCGTGCGGGGCAGGGACACAGCACCTCTGGTTCCCTTCGCACGGGCACGGGTCTGAAACCACCCAGAGGGGGAAAGGCAGGTTCTGGAGGAAAATCAGCTTTACCAGGGCAAAGAGTATATAAAATAAAAATGTATTGGGGTGGGGGAATCGTAGAATATCCTGAGCTGGAAGGGACCCCCAGAGATCATCGAGTCCAACCCCCAGCCCTGCCCAGACCCCCCAACAACCCCACCCTGGGCATCCCTGGCAGCGCTGTCCCAATGCTCCTGGAGCTCTGGCAGCCTCGGGGCCGTGCACATTCCCTGGGGAGCCTGGGCAGTGCCCAGCACCCTCTGGGGGAAGAACCTTTCCCTGAGATCCAGCCCGACCCTCCCTGACAGCTCCAGCCATTCCCTGGGTCCTGTTCCTGTCCCACAGAGCACAGATCGGAGCTGCCCCTCCACTGCCCCTCGGGGGGAAGTTGGAGACAGCTCGGAGATCTCTTCTCTCTCCTTGGAGAGTCCCAGGGTGACTGGAGATGGAGTCCTGGTCTTCAGGGCTGCCCTCCCTGCCTAGCCAAGGGTGCTATGGTCACCTCCTCGCTCCCAGCCCAGCATTGCTGCTCCAGACACTGCATCCCACCCCCACACAGATGCTGCAGATGTTCTAATCCTAAAGGAACAAAATTCCTAGAAAGATGTACAAGCCTTTGGCCATAAAAATGTGCTTGGCATCTCCAGCCTGGAAAAAACCATCTTAGAATTGTTAATTATGTTATCTGAAAGGCGGTACCTCCCCCTAGCTCCGTGCTGAGGAACTGGTTCAGCACTGGCTCCCAAACCTTCTGTCCCTTGGGGCATCTGGGGATTTCTCCAGATTCTCCATCTCAGTCCCCGCAGTGCTACACAGTCCCTGCAGTGCCACACACATCCCTGCAGTGCCACACATCCCTGCAGTGCCACACACATCCCCGCAGTGCCACACATCCCTGCAGTGCCACACATCCCTGCAGTGCCACACAGTCCCTGCAGTGCCACACACAGTCCCTGCAGTGCCGCACACATCCCTGCAGTGCCACACAGTCCCTGCAGTGCCACACACATCCCCGCAGTGCCACACACATCCTGCTCCTCGCTCTCCACTCCATTTGGAAAGGAAAAGGAACATCCCCGGCAGAGCCGGGAGCTGCGCTGGGGTTTGGGTTTCACTACAGGTTTTTTATAGCTCGCAGGGACACAAAGCTCTGTAACGCGAGAAGGTCGGGGTGAGGCTGCCAGGGCCACAGCAAACGCTGCCTCTGAGAGCAGCCTGGCACAGAAACACAGCCCTGCCACCATCAGCCATGGTGACTCTGTCCCCAGCAGCCCCGGGGTGACACGGAGCCATCGCCCCAGCGAAAGACGCTTGTTCCCACTTATTCCTCATCTCTGTTCCAGTTCATGTGCCCAGTCCCAAGCAGCCCCCACGCCCCGTCCAGCAGGGTCAGACCAGGCACTGCAGTGGCTGCTCCCAAGTGCCAGGGCAGGACTCAGGGGCTGCTCCTTCATTTCCACACCACAAAGCTCTTGGAAGGAGCTGTTGGCTCCGAGGCTCTTTACCTTGGATTGCAGAGAGCATATTTGTGCTTGAGTCAATATGAAACTGATTATTTGGGCAAGGAAGGAATTCAGACCCCAGATCCTGTTCCCCTCAATGTGAGGAAACTTTGGGGGGAAAAAAGCTTGGAAAAAAAATTTTGATCCAAGTTGGTTGGAATCTGCAAGAAAAGTGCAGAGGCACAAGAGCAAAACCCGAAGTGAGACATCCAAAACTGGATGGATTCTCTGAGCTGTTTGGGAGTGGTCTGGAATTGGGAACGGTGAGGTGGCTGCAGCGGGGGACCCAGGGAGGTGTGTGCAGCCCACCCGGCTCTCCCTCCCTCCCTCCCTCCCTCCCTTTCCAAAGCGCTCATTCCCAAATCCTGCCCCAACTGCACCAAGCGCCCCGGGAAGCCTCAAAGGGAAACAGGAAAAGCAGCGAGGGCTGAGTGGAGCCGTGCTCCGGCAGCACCTCCCGCCCCCCGCTCACCCTCCGGGATGTTTCCGGAGCACCACGGAATCCTGGATAACCCAGGCGGCTTCACCGGCTCTGAAACGGCTGTGCCACACCAGAGCCTCCTTCATCACACGCTGCTGACGAGTTTTCCACGAGCAAACCCAGGGACGCTCTCAGGGACAGCTCCTGAGACACAGCCTGGGTGTGGATCCAAAACTGTGTCCTGTGTTTCAGATCAGATTAAAAAAAAATCAAAAAAACCCCACTGAAAGACAATACCCAAGTGGGACACTCAGCCCCTGCCCCAGCCCCTCCCAAAGACACGGCATCTGTCCCTGTCTCAGAGCAAAGGCTCCACCTCTCCCTCTCTCCAGAGCCACCCAAAGCTTGGGGACAGACAAGGAAAAGCAAGAGAAGTCATCCCACCAGTGACAGAACAACCCCAGATCCTCCTTCAGAAGGAGTTTAGGCACCAAGGAGCCTTTTTTCAGTTTTAGACACCCTTTTTTCTTTCAGTTCAGTACAAAGTGGGAGTGCAGAGTGTTCAGTGCAGAAACCTCTTCAGCAAAGCAGGGCCAAGGACAGAGGAGACACTCGGTGAGTCGATGCCATTTGTCCCTTTTCCTCCTGTGCTCAGAGCCCGCTCCCACATCAGTCCCGGCCATTTGGGCACAGCAGGAAAACCAATCCTCCACCTTTCAGAGGGAGATTGCATTTCAGAGAGAAACCCCTGGCATTTGGCCCCGGGACCCACAGGAGGTGAACGGGATGGGCTGGTGCTCACAGAGCCCCATCCAGGCCAGGGACAGGGAGGGATCCACCCCAGCCCGTGTCCCATGGACAGGGAGGGATGGATCCACCCCCAGCCCGTGTCCCATGGACAGGGAGGGATGGATCCACCCCCAGCCCATGTCCCAGGGACAGGGATGGATCCACCCCAGCCCATGTCCTCACAGGGGACAGCTCAGTGGGACTGGAAATATTCTGTGCTGGAGAAGAGCGAGAAGAGCGAGCACTTGCCAGGAGCTCCTGTGGAGGCTCTGGCACGCTGGGATCAGTTCCCAGTTCTCAGTCCAAAATATCCCTTCACATCCATGCTCAGGGCATGCCACAAAACACCAATTATCTGCTGGGACCTGGGGCAGGGCCTGACTCCCTGGGAGTGTTTTCCTGCCCATTTTTAGCCTCTATACGATGAGAGCTGAATTGCCCCACTGAGAAAATGGCAGAGGGTCCCAGAGCCCCCAGGAGATCCATCCCCCAAAAGCTGTGTCAGCACTGGGAGGGACGGGGAGGGGACGGGAGGGGAGGTGGCTCGCCTGGAATTCAGGCAATGTGGCCATTAGAACTGCAGAACTGTGCTGCTCCAGGGAGGGGGAGGAAGAGTTTTCCAGGGCAAAAGTGCTTATTCATCACCAGAACTCTTCTGGAAATTGTCCAAAACGTGGCTGTTTGCAGAAGTGAAACCTCTCCTCAGCACATCCCTCCTGTGACACAGCTCTGGGAAAGGATTCTCCTCCCTGCAGGGGGTGGGAGCAGGGCAGAGGCTCACCCTGGGAATGTCCCTCCCAGGCAGGGCTCACTCTTGGCTCTGCTGCTTCCTCAGAGAACTTGTACCAGTCCCAGCCTGTCCAGCTGCAGGAAGAGAAGCTGAGTTGTTGGGAGAAATCTCTTCGTCCAGTCCCTCTCCTGGGGTGCAGAGGGCGGGGAGCACAGCACAGCACAGCACGTGGGACAGCTCAGAACTGTCACCAGGCTGCTCCCAGGGTGTCCCCAGCACCTGCAGCACTCCAGGAACACGAGCACAGCGTGGCCAAGGCTCGGGGATGGCATGGAGGGATCTGTATGAAAACAAGCAGAGGGAGGCCCTTTATCCCAGATGGAGTCTGTGCGTGGAGCACATCAGCTGGAATGTTTTCCAGCAAACTGAGGGGCTGGAACAAAGCCAGAGCAGCCAGGAAAGTAATTTCCACTTTCTGTTTCACAGTAATTGATCTGCCTCATTTGCAGAGCTGGAAGCAAAGGGCCTGGCCAAAGTTTGCAGGGAAGTTCACTTCTGTGTGAAGTCTCACTCTGCCTCCTTCGAAATCCCACCTCTCCATCGCAGGCTGGAGGAACAGCTGGAACCTCTGCTCAGTGCAGGGAGCAGGGCAGGAGCTGGATCTGACCATGGTGGGTCCTCAAAACTTGGAAAATGGAGCCGTTTAAGGTTAAAGTCAGGACAAAGCCAAGTGAGACCCAGAGCTGCTCTGTGGGGCCAAGCTGAGCGTGACCACACTGGGAATGTCACCAGAGGAGTCCCGGCCATGTGTGGGAAGGAATGTCCCACTGAACTTTGGCTTTAATTAATCTGATTTATTTCTCCCCCAGGAAACAGATATTTCAGTAAAAAGCAGCGCCTGGTTGGGTGTTCTGCTCTTGTTCCTCTCCAAATCCCTGAGAAATGAGGAGGAATGGAAAAGCTCACCCAGGCTGGGACTGAAGCCCGGGGTACCTGGAGGTGTCACAGGGAGCCCCAGCCTGAGCAGCTTCCCAGGAGGCACTGACCCTCTGTGTGTGCCCACGGCCAGCACAGGCTGGCACCAGGGACAGGCCCGGTGCCACTGACCCCACGGGGCCGGACCAGGGGCAGGGCAGGAACAGACTCAGGCTCCCAAACCAACTGGTTTTACCCCAAAACATCTCTCACAGGTGGAAAGCATTTTTAAGAGTCACCTAAAGCCTTCACCTGCCCTGTTTCATCGCTCCAGGGACGATGGGGTTCACACAGCTGAAAGCACCAGACTCTGAAATCCCCCTGCTCCCAGTGACCAGAAGCTCTCAGGGACCCACTCGGACCAGTTTGTCCAAGCAGGATGTGTTTTTCCAAGCCAAAGCCTACGCAAAACTGTCCTACAGTGGATTCCCCAAGATTCCAGAACCTTTTCCTGCCTGTCCCTTCCCAGGGCTGTGCAGAGGGCAGAGCACCACGGCTGCTCTCACCTGGCTCCAAGGTCACACCGAGGTTACCACAGGGCTCCTCCAGCTCCTGCCCCACCCTTTTACAGCCTCACCCCGTCATTCCCACACCCTCAGGCTCTGGGATCCTCCAGGGAGGAGATCCTGCTGGAAGAGCTGACTCGTGTCTGCGGAGCCTCAGCCCAGCTGTGCACAGCAGCCCCTTTCCCTGCACACTCCGGATCCCTGTTTATCCATCAGGGAGTGAATCAGCAGATCTGGAGCCGGCTCGCTGGGATCAGCTCCCCCTGGCACAGATCTCTGCTGTCAGCGCTGGACTTTGCCATTGATCCACCCCAACGAGCTTGGCCCAGGGCGGCCCTGGCAGCCACAGAGAGCTTCTGTTCCCCCAGCAGGTTTTCATCTCCCCCCCCGAGGGCTCCCCACAGCCTCGGCTCTCGGCACAGCCGCTTCCAGCTCCCGGGGATCAATGCTGATTTAATTGCTGGAGCATCTTCCAGGAAATGTGCTGCTGGATCCACGTGTGGGTAGAGAGAAAACAGAGGAGAGAGCTGGTGAGCATCAGAGCAGGGCTGGCCTTGGCTGCCATCCTGCTGCAAAACCCCCAAATTCAGGCACAAACGCTTGGAGGGGAAAGAAGAGTGGCCAGGAGATTGAGGAGGGGATTGTGCCCCTGTGCTCAGGTGAGACCCCACCTGCAGAGCTGCCCCAGCCCTGGCCCAGCACAGGCAGCACCTGGAGCTGCTGGAGAGAGACCAGAGGAGGCACCAGGATGAGCAGAGGGATGGAGCAGCTCTGCTGGGAGGAAAGGCTGGGAGAGCTGGGATTGTTCACCTGGAGAGGAGAAGCTTTGGGGTGACCTCAGTGTGGCCTTGCAGGGCCTGAAGGAGCTACAGGAAAGATGGGGAGAGACAACTGACAAGGGATGGAGGGCCAGGACACAGGGAATGGCTTCCCAGTGCCAGAGGGCAGGGATAGATGGGATATTGGGAAGGAATTCTCCCCCGTGAGGGTGGGGAGGTCCTGGCACAGGGTGCCCAGAGAAGCTGTGGCTGCCCCTGGATCCCTGGCAGTGCCCACGGCTGGACAGGGCTTGGAGCAGCCTGGAACAGTGGAAGGTGTCCCTGCCCGTGGCAGGGGGCTGGAATTGATGTTCTCGAAGGTCCCTCCCAACGCAACCCCTTCTGTGTTTCTCTGATCTGCATGTTCTAGAGGAAGAGTTACTGATTTTCAGCGCCGCTGTTCCTAACTCGACCTTTGTGGATGTTGCCAGTGCAGGGGAGGAATCCAAATGCCAGTGCTGAGGCAGCAGAGGCTGTGGAGCAGGGAGGGCTCAGAGCCTGCAGCCAGCGTGGGGAGCCTGAGGATCTGACATAAAGCTGGGCTCTGTGGGACACGCCAGAGCAGTGGGGGCATTGTCCCGCTCCAGCAGCCTGGGGAACATGCCCGAGGTCAGCCCAAGGCTGGAGGAAAAGCACTTTGAGGTGAAATGGAGATTTCTGGCCACGTTTTGGAGGTTCCCCCTCGGAGCCGCAGGGCACAGCGAGCCAGGCTTTAACCCACTGCTCATCAGGATTGGTTTTCCTGCCTTTGAGGTGCAAGAATTAAATCCCCCTGGATCCCAGACGAGTGACCCTGAGAGGCCCAGAATCCACCTGCAGAGCCTCCCAGGCATTACCAGCCCCACCTTCCTGCCCACAAGGCTTTTTCCCATCACAAAGATCTGGGAGTTTTGCCCCCACATGAGTCAGGGTTCTCTCTCCATTAGCTGCTCTCCAAAGTGTCCCAAAATCCATAAATCCAAGTTTCCAAACCAGCCCCTCTGAGCAGCACCACAGAGCAAAGCCCTGCAGGGCACCAGCCCAGAGCACTGCCAGAACCACCCACAGCTCTGGCCAGGGGCAGCAGCACAGCCTCATGGCAAGTTAAAAAAACTCCCACAGGCTTTGGAGAGCCACTCCTGACCTTTGGAACCTCCTCACCTTAGACCCACACCCAGCTCCCCTTCCTGCTGAGGCAGGGGGAGAACAGGACCCAGAGAGCTTCAGCTCCTGAGAACAGCCCCAAAGCTCCTGCGAGCAGGATCAGACCTGGGGAGGTGCTTCAGGTGAAACAACACCCTGAGAAAGTCTCAGAGCACTTCAAAACTCTGAGGTGAAGCCCTTTATCCAAATTCCACAGGTGGGGAGACAGAGGTGAGGTGAAATGTAGTGATTTGGACCTTTCACGTGCAGCAACGAGAGCCCTGAGGACACCTCCCTGGTCACCATCCTCTTCATCCTCCAGAGTTAATCACAAAATGCAGGCTCAGACCCCAGTGTGCTGCACCCCTGCCCTGGAGTCAGCCAGAGCAGTCTGTAGCAAGGGATCCCCTGAGCACCCCAAGATCCCTGTGGGTGCTTCATGCCTGGCTTGGGAACACTTACAGCAGGTCCAGGCACACAGAGGCTCCCCCTGCCAGGGGCTCAGAGCTGCCTGCACACATCCTGAGGGTCCGGGGGGCTGTGCTGTGTTGCAATTGGAAGCAGATTCACAAAGAGAGCTGTGTTCAGGCACCGAGCTATAAATATTCCTTTTTGAAAAGGCATAACTGGAAAAATGTCTAAATGTCTATTTTTGCCTCCTCTGCTTCACCCACTCGAAACATTGACATCATACCAAGCTCCTACTGAGGCAGAGCCTCTCCGAGAGCTGGAGCAGCACTGTGCTCCCAGCACAAATGCTGGGACAGGAAAAAAGCATCTTTGTGTCCTGGGAGGATAGAGCAGTGCCTGGGGAGGGGGAATTCTTGCATGGAAATGGCAGCTTTGCCACTGCCCTGATCCTGATAGAAATGACTCAGCAAAGCCCAGGTCAGGCTGCCACAGCTTTGCTCTGGCTCAGCTGAGGGCCAGGACTCCTCCAAGAGGCCTCCAGCAACCCAGGCTCAGCCTCAGCAGCCAAACGTGAAGTGCTTTTCTGCAACAGAATCATGGAATAGTTTGGGTTGAACGGACCTTTAAAGCTCATGTGCTCCAGCCCCCCTGCAATGAGCAGGGACAATCTCCCTCTCAATTCCACAGACCCCCACAAAACCCACCCCAGGCTGCCTCTAAGGAAAGAGTTCTCCTCCCTGTGGGAGTCGGGCAGTTTGAGCAGCCTGGGCCCCCTGGCACTCGGCACGGGTTTGGGAAGAGCCGTGAGGGATCAGAGAGCACCAGCAGCAGCAGCAGCTCCATCACCCTGGTGTGTGCAGCCTCCCGAGGGGTGGGGAGGGCAGGCTGGGCACTGCTGTGGGTCTGGCACGAGCCAAATACCCCGAGCAGTGCCCGACTCCCTGTGAGAGCTGGCAGCAGCTCAGCCCCTGCAGGGCTCCAGCACAGCCCTTCCCAGGGCAGGGCAGGGATGCTCCAGCCTGGAACTGCTGCTGGCACAGGCCTGGGGGGATAGAAGAGCCACGTGGGGATTGCAGACACAAAGTGCTGAGAAATTCTGATCAGAGATGATGTCTTGATCAGAAGCTCCAGGCCTCCAAATATCAGTGAATGTTTCAGCTGGGGCTGAGCAGGGCCCTGAGAGAATTTCACTGATGTACAAACGGCACGAGTGAAACAGAATCACCGTTCTGGGATTTGCAGGTCTGGGGAGGTCCCTTTTATCCTCAGCGACAGCAGAAAAGTCAACATTTCCCATAAAGTGAAGTTACTGAAAAACTCATTTTAAGAATTACCAAAGCCAGCATGCCTGGGGTTTGTTGGTGGTTTTGGCGGGGTTTTTTCTCTTTTGCTTTCATTGTGGGTTTCCCCCTTTTTCCCCACAAGTGCTTTTCAGAACACTTGGTTTCACCTGTTTCCATTCTGCTCTGATTTGTCCTGGAGAAGCAACACTTCAACCTTCACTGAAGACATAATGAATTTCCAATTACTTTTTAATGACAAAATCACTCATTGCCCCAAAGCTTTCAGACCCCTGGCCTGTTGCTGCAGGAAGCTGCACTGCCAGAACATTTCCAAGGCAGCTTCAAGATTCCTGAACTCCAGGCACGATCCAACTGCATTGAACTGACCGTGCTGCAGGGAAATGAGAGCAAAATCAGCTTGTGTGAGGAAAAGGAGAGCAAAGAGCTCCATCAGTCCTGGAGCTGGCCAGGGACAGGGTTCCTCACCTGCAGGGACATGGGAAGGGATGTCCTGGGACACCTTCCCACAGAGCCCCAGCACACATGCAAACACTTCCACACGCCAGAGAAAAATGGGAATGTTTTCTCAGCCACATCAGCTACCATTCCTGGCTCTCCAGGGATGATTCCAATCTTTTCCTACACCATTTCCTGCCACAGAGCTGCCTGTAAATAGCTCTGGCCGTCCACCTGAGAAGTGGGGAGGCCATTCCCGAGAGGAGGAGAAGGTGTCATGTGAAAATGGTTTAGCACAGAACCAGATCCCAGCCCTGGAAAAGCCTCGGTGCAGCCAGGAGAGGGAAAGGGGGTGTTTGCCTTCTCCCCATCCCTGAGCAGGCACAAACAGCTCCCAGCTGCTCCAGCATCCCCTGCACAGGCAGGGCTGGCCAACAGCAACCCTGGAGGGGAGCTGGGAAATCAGTGCCTTCCCTGGGAACGTGGGGTTGGAGAGCAAACCCCGGAGCCTCGGCCGGGGGCTCACATCCCACAGCCACCCACAGCCCTGTCACTCACTGGGTGCCCACAGCCCCCTTGGGGTGGTGCCCCCACACCAGAGCTCTGTCCCCAGGAGCTGCAGGGGACAGTCCCCTGTCACAGGCAGGAGGACACAGCCCCCCCGGGCCCCTCAGCAGGGAAGCAGCACGTGGCTGTGTCCCTTTCCAGGATCCCCCAAACAAAGCTCTGGGGAAGAGCTGGGGCTTTATTTATTTACTTAATTATTTATTTATTCCCAATTCTGTGGCTCGTGACCAGCACTGAGGGGAGGCAGGGCCACTCCAGAGCGTGGGGCATGTGACGTGCTGCAGGCACAGGGAGAGGTACCAGGCTCAAAATAGGGCAGGGAACAAAGTTATTTATCCAGCCCCAGAAAGTGGTAGTTTCTCCTTTTTTTGTCACATTTTCTCATTCTTCACATTTTTTCCCTGCAGAAGCCAAACACCCTTTCCCAAAGCACTCAGCAGCCAAATCCCAGGAGCTGCACAGCGGGAACCACACACTGGATGCAGCAGAAAATACTCCTGATTATCAGAGAAGTTGTTTATAACTCCAGCAGAGTTTTCCAGGACAAACGGCTTCCTTAAGCAAACTTCAGTTTGACAGCAAAAAAAAAGGCCAATTTTTTTTCCACCATCACAAGTTAAATATTTTATTTCAAATACAGAGGTTGTGGTTTGCTCCTGCCCTGAGAGCAGAGAACAGGATGCATTTCCACCCCCTTCTGCTTTCATTCTGATGGGAATTTTAGGAAAAGACTCCAAGAGTTAAATGCTGTTTGCAGGGGAAGTTTAATGGAGTCTGGAAAACTCTCAGGAGCATCTTCTTCCTTTCTTTGGTTGCAGCTCAGCCAGGTCATTCCCAGTCGTGGGGCAGCACATTCGAGGGAAGTTTTCCTGCAAAAACGATCCTACAGCAAACATCCACCGGTGTCAAACTGCCCCTCTCCTCAGGAATTCCCACGGAATCCTCCTCAGTCCAGGTGCTGCTGCTGCCCCTGCCCCACACTGCGGTCTGCTGCTGGGCCCCGTCTTGGGGCTGGGCACGACGACCCCTCCTCAGCCACTCCTGCTGCTGCAGCAGCATCTGCACCATGGGCCCTGTGTGGGTCACGTAGGCAGGCCTGGGGGGCTGCCGGGGGATCAGGGGGCTGGGCAGCCCCACGTTGGGCGAGGGCAGCACATCCTCTGGAAACCAAAAACAGAGCGTGAGAGCACAGCTGGGCGCTCCTGCCGGCTTCCCTCCCTGGCAGGGGTCACAAAGGTTTCCCTTGGTGGCACCAGGGACGCTCCTTGGAGCCAAGGACCACTCTGGGATCAGTGATGGCTTTGCCGTGACCATGGGGGCCAGGCAGCACCGAGGGACAGCGGTGCCTGTGGCTGCTCTGCATCCAGAGTCAAACAATCCATGGAAGAAACGGGTGATATCCGTAATTCCCACCTTCCTGCCTTTATTTCTGTGTTTGAGCACAGGGGGCGATTCACTGCCCAAGGAGGAGCTGCAGGATGTCACATAGGAACTGCTCCCATTGCACCCCAGGGACCAGGGTTTGTTCAAGCCCCCCCTGCTCCCTACAGACGGCGATCCACCCTCCCTGCAGACAGAGCCGAGCGTGGGGCACGACCACACCGAAAGCAGCAGGAGAGCAGCCTCTGCTCATCACCACCAAACACAGCCACGCCCACACTCTGCAGAGCAAAGATCCTGCTCAGGCCCTCACCCCAGCCACCAACCGTGCACAGGAGAGGCAAGGAGCGAGCACACCGAGGTGGTGGAACAGGGAAGGACAGGGATTGTGAGATGTGAGGCCAGCCCACACCTCCCACCGATGTTTGCCTTGGAACATTCACCTTCCCTGCTCCAAGGCAGATGTTCCCAGCTCCAGGGGTGAGGAGGCTGGCTGAAGACACATGTCCAGGACAGGAGGACATGTGCATGCAGCAGGAATGGCTCCCAAGTTATTTAATCCTGGATAAACACTGCTACTCATGGGATATTCCCGGGGTTTCTAAAGGGCCTGGGGCTCAGCTGCAGTGCCCAGTTGCCACAGCATCATCTCACAGCGCAGTAAAGGGGTTTTACACTTTCCTACATGGTGAGAGAAAAGAAGCAAAGTGATGGAGAACACCCCCAGTTTGGATTTTTGATGGTGTGGGAACTTTTGGTGTCAGGAGAAAGTTTGGATACCACCAGCTGAATTTTCCTGTGTGGCTGTGGGTGCTTGGGTGCAAAGAACCTCCGACAAGGCCACAAGATCTGCCAAATTCCCCACGTTGGAGAGCTGAGACAGAGGCTGATGCAAATCCCAGACATTTCTCCTCTGACCTTCTCCCTAACCCTTCCCAAAGCAGAAATAATAAAGAAGCCACAGGGAAAGGACACACAAACATCGTCCTTACTGCAGACCTGGGTCCAGCAGCTTTCCCTGCACTACACCCTGGGGAGGCCCCCACGGGAGCAACTCCTTCACACCAAGAGTGGGACAGGAGAGCCCTGGGAACTGAGGATGGGAATGCAGAGCACTGGAGAGAAGACGCCAAGGGAAAGCCCAGAGCTGACAACATCTCGGAGCAAAACAAGCTGGGATCATCAGCCATGCTTTGTTATTTACAGCTTGTGCTTGGCTACTGGCCCAGGAGTGACTCCAGAGCCCAGGGAGAAAAGGCTCCTGGACATCCCTGGGAATGCTCCAAGCACGAGCTCCTCTCCCCACAGCACCTGCCAGTGAGAGCTGTCCCAGCTCATCCCTGGGATCCCGGGAAAGGCTTTCCAGGCAGAGCTGGCCTGGCTCCCCTCCCGCTGCAGGCACAGATCACTGCTGCCCCTGCCCTGCCCAGGGTTCCTCTGGAGCTGAGGGATTGGCTCAGGACCTGCTGAAGTGGGAAATGCTCCCACACACCCCTGTCCCATCCCGACACCAGCTCGGGGTCTGGCTGAGGCACTGGGGGCACTGGTGGGACTGGGATGTCCCCTCCAGGCTGAGGCACCTGAGATGAGCCAGGCCCCCACAGCACACAGACATCCCAAAAAACTCAGTTTGACAGTTTTCACCCTTGGTCACGAGCTGATCCACAGGCTCTGGAGGACCCTGTGCAGGGGATTTCCTCTGCATAACTTGAAGGATAGAAAAACCAGCTGCAGCCATGGTCCTGTGGGAGCTCCCACCCTGAGCGGGCAGCACAACACTCGGAGAGGAGGGGCCTCAGACCCTGCCCACGGCCACCCAAAAGGACACCACCCCCCCAGCACAGAGCAGCACTGGCCGTGCATCCCAGCATCTGCAAAGACATTCGGTCACTTTGGTGGCCTTGTGTCCCAGGCCAGGCTGGACACTGGGGCTTGGAGCACCCTATGGAAGGTGTCCCTGCCCATGGCAGGGGTGGGACAAGGTGATATTTAAGGTCCCTTCAACCCAAACCAGTGTGAGATTCTCTGATCCAGTGCAAAAATCAAATCCAAAAGCCTCCTATGTGCATCACAAGCCACCCCCTGAATCCAGCCAGAGCACAGCCAGGACTCCCTGAGGCTGCTCCCCCTGCTCTGGCACCAGGAGCCCCGGCTCAGCCCCGCGAGGCTGTAAATCAGCCTCAGGGTGTTGGGACACCACAGGAGCGGAGAGCAGAGTGTAAGAGACCCCTTTGCTCAAACAATGACCCTTTTGTAGCGCTGAAAATGGGCAAACCCACAACTTTATAGTTCATTATAGAATTACGATTTCTGTGAGAGTGGGGACACACGTGGCCCACTTTAAATCCAAATTAATGCTGCTGAGCTTCAAGACACTGACAAAGGCCCACGTTTTTCTAACTCCATCCAAAAAATCACCACCAAAGCCAGAATACAGATACACAGAGTATCATCACACAGAGAACACAGCTTCTCCTTAGCAGCCAGAGCTTAAAGCGCCTGCTGAGATCTGCCCAGGCTTTCCCCAATTTCAGATGTAATTATCAATTCACCTCATCAACCCCTGCCATGCTGTGAGGCATCGTTTGGCTCATTTTCTTTACCTTTTCATGATGAGAATAAAACAAAACCCGAGACAAAGCCCTGGTGCTAAAGCCCTGCTCAGTGAAGATGTGGCTCGTGGTGCCGGCCCTGCACTGCCAGCATACAGGAGCTGAGCAGGGCTGTGCTGAGTGATTTGGTTCCATTCCTCCAGCTCCAGGACGAGAGATTCTGGGGTATACAAGGAAAAACTCTCCCCAGAGGAAGGAGGGAAGGTGGCTTTTCTGAGCCATTTGAGCCATAAAGCACCCAGCACTTTGCCTCATGCTACAACTCATGAGTTTAATCCTCAGAGCTGCTGGCAGTGGGACAGGTTTCACACTCTTATATTTAGAGAGCCTCACCTGACAAACAGCCAAAGCTGTCGCCTGTAAATCAGGGGGTTCTGACAGGGCCCAGAGCAGGCAGTAAAAGCAAATGGGGGAAATGAAATTACAGGCTGCAGAGGGACCTCGGGGAAAGAATAAGCTTTTATTTTCTGTTTCTAAAGTTCACCATCATTAGAAGTATTTCTCCCTCTATTCTTTCATTTGTTTTCAAGCCAGTCCTGCTCTCAGGCTCTGGGCCCCCTCAGCTTCCCATCCACTTGGCCTTGCCCATGCAGCTCCCACACTCCTGGCTGGGGTGCCCTGGCCTGGAGGAGCTGACAGATGCCAGGGCTGGGGCCGGGGGGATTCCACACGTGGGGATTCCACACGTGGCTCCCTGTGGCCATGGGAAGCAGGAACTGGGCACTCACACATCCCTGCAGCCCACAGACTCCAGGTGTGGGGATAGGGAGGGAGATCACAGCACTTGGGAACAGGGTCTTAGGGTGCAGATGGCAGTGCGAGATCCATGGCTGGAGTCAGCCTTAAGGGCCTTTTCCAGCATTAATGACTCTACAGTCCTCCCCTGGCACGGGGTTTTCATTCACACTGAAATGTCTCCTTTTTCTGCGACCAAAAGGAAGCACAGAAAACTCCTGGACTACCCTGGGAAGAAGCAGCAGCTGCTATCCCCTCCTGCCCCACAGCCCGGGGAGCCAGGGCTGACAAGCACTGCTGGGCACATCTCAATGCTGCATTTTACCTGCTCAGCCTGTACGGCTGGGGGATCCTCAGGACAGAGGCTTCCTGCCTCCAAGCCTCCCATCCAACGGTTTTCCAGCCCCTCAGCTTAAGCAAAATGAGGAGAACCAAGTGCTCCTGTGACAGAAGCTAAATCCAGATCTTCCCTGTCCTGTACAACTCCACAGCACTTTGCTCCCAGCTCCAGCAGGATTTTAATTTGACCCTCAGCACAAAGATGGAACAGCAATTGCAAAATCAACTGCTGGGAACCAAATCAAGCTGATGAAAGGATAAGAGCAACAAAAATCCCCTTTATTCATTCATCTGATTCTACCGTTTGAAGTTCTCCACGAGCTGCTCCCAGGCCAAGCTCCTCCCTGTGTGTGTGAACTGGGGGCTGTGTGATGAAGATGGAAAGAGAGGATCACAGGCTCTGAAAGGGGAGGAGCAGGAACAGATCAACAGAAGAGGCAGCATGGCAGATTTGGGAAGTCAGGATCCCATGAGAGATTCCAGGGAAGGTGAAAAACCTTGTCTAGGTGCTAGGGCTGCAGTGAAAAGCCAACAGAAGGAACAAATAGCTCGACAAGTGTTTTATTCCTGTTTACTCCAGGATGGGCTTGATCCAACATCAGGTGGAGTGGACAAGTGCCCATCCCCTACCCTCAGGGGGCTTTGGATCCACTGGGAATTGAGCCATGGGCTAACTGGGATGGCTGATTAGCCAAGGGCCCCCCAGGCCAGGGGGTACCACACTCCCAAATATTTCCAAGCAGGTGCTGAGGTGGGAATGACTCCCTGTGGATCACATCCCTCTCCAGAGCAATGACTGCCCTCACCAGCCCCAGGAGCCACGTTCAGATTCCGGGACCACCCCCCCGACAGCCCCAAGTCTGGAAAGTGCCAGAGGAAGAGGAGGAAGGAGTGTGAGGGTGTCCCCAGCAGCAGGAACGTGCAGGCACTGCCTCCCCAGGCTCCTGGGACACTCCTGCCAGCACTGCTGGAGACAGAGCAGGATCCACGGCACACAACGGGAACAGGGAGCAATAACCACAGGAATGATGCTGCCTCTCACTTTCAGGGCAGCTCTGCTCTGTGCAGGCACATCACCAGTGCTTCCTGCACTTCTGGTTTTTTCTTCTTATAAAGGGGAAGAGAACACACACACAAAAAAGCAAAGGTGGGCTCAGGACAGAAATCGCTGGTGCTACACCCAAGACGCTCCAGTGCTCGTGCAAACAACCCCAGAATAGCAGGGGCGGCTCCTCAGCTGCTGCTGCTCGTCTGACAGGCACCTAAAGCAGGGGAACGCCTGAGCCCAGAGCAGGAGGGGGATGCCCCAGCCAGAGCAGGAGCAGAGACTGGGCCAGGCTGGTGTAAACGGGGGATTCACCGGGCTGCTGCTGCTTCAGCCACTTCAGAGCAACAAGCAAGAGCTCGTCCCTGCTGTCAGACAAGCAGCAGAGTCCTGAATTCAAGACTGCTCAAGCTGCTCACCTCTCCCCAAGCCCAGCTTTAGTCAACTTTCCTGGGCTCCCCCTGCCCTGCATCCCCCAGCCATCCCAGCACCTCTGCACGCTGGCTGGGAGATGGACAGCAGGGACCTGTCCATCCCATGGGAGCCACCAAACAGGGAACACCGAGCTGGGGGAGCAGCCAAAGCACAGAAACTCAGAAGAAAGTGCTTGTTTATGTGAAAGCACGAAGAGGCAAATAGTTGACATTAAGCTTTTGGGGAGGCTGTGGGACTGGGCTGTTCCTTTCAGCACTCACACAAAGGGCCCCTTTTTGTCCCGCTGTAAAACAGAAACGATATTGAAGGGTCTGTGGAATTTCTGGGCATTTTTTCCCCTGGAGATGCAGTGCCCTGCGCTCCCGTGCAGATGAAGCAGGATGCAAAGGGCAAGATGTTCCACAGCCGCCTCCTGCCACAGCCCCCCAAAATCCTGCCCCCCAAAGACCTCAGTGCTTCCAGCATGCAGAGAGGCAGAGCCTGGAGGTGCCCCCAGGGACTAGGGCTCACACAGCTCCCACACCTGTGGGAGATGCTGTGGGGAGCCAGTGCTGAGCCCACCCCGCTGTGGGGAGGGGACAGCAGCCCCCACACCTGGAGATGCTGTGGGGAGCCAGTGCTGAGCCCACCCCGCTGTGGGGAGGGGACAGCAGCCCCCACACCTGGAGATGCTGTGGGGAGCCAGTGCTGAGCCCACCCCGCTGTGGGGAGGGGACAGCAGCCCCCACACCAACCCTGCCGAGCATCTCCAGTCCGGCCCCGAAGCAGCTGATGCCAGACTGCCTCGGACTCATCATCCCACACAAGGCTCCAGCTGTCCCCAGGAGCGACACCAAGCCCACCCACAGCAGCTTCCAGGCCTGCCCAGCTCCCTGTCCTTGCACATCCCTGTCCCAGCAAGGACCGGGACATGGCTGCTGCTCCATCAGTGCTGAGGACACCTCCCCCTTTAATTTGTGGAAGTTACATATCACAGTTTTGCCCTCAAAGTTTGCTGCTGAACAGGGCTTGGGCCAGCCCAGAAACAGCAGCCAAGCACAGGCAGCTGTGGCCAGGCACCTCTGGAGCACACAGCACTTACTGCAGCTCCTCTTGGCCAAAGGAGGGATTTCTCCAGGCCCACAGAGGTCCCTGGATGTACCTGGGTGATCCTACAGGAACTCCTGCCACACCTCAGAGGCTAAACTGAGCACAGACCCCACCACACTGCTCAACCTAGAGCTCCTCACATCCCTGAGGCACTTTGTGCCCATGTGTCCTCCGTAGGCTCTGCCCTGGGAACGCGGCTGGGAATGGGATGAGGGCTCACATCCAGCAGGGGCAAGGCTGAGATGCCTCCATGGAGTGAAATGAGAGAAGCCCAAAGCCGACACAGCAGCCAGAGCTTCACAGAACCTCAGAAGGGTCTGGGTTGGAAGGGACCTCAAAGCCCATCCAGTGCCACCCCTGCCATGGGCAGGGACACCTTCCACCATCCAGCCTGGTCTTGGGCACTGCCAGGGATCCAGGGGCAGCCACAGCTTCTCTGGGCACCCTGTGCCAGGGCCTCCCCACCCTCACAGGGAAGAATTCCTTGCTGAAGAAGTTTATAGGATCAAAGTCCCATTAACACCAGGGCAGCGACTGCTGCTGTTTGCAGACATTTCCCCTCCTCACCACTCAGCACCAAGGGGACAAACAGCGAGTTCCATTCCCTCTGGAGCTCTGCCACCTTTCCCCTTCCTGACCGTGCCCAGCATACGGCCAGGGCAGGGAGGTTGTTCTGGGACAGCCCTGGCCCAAGGGCTGCTGACATGGGACATAAAAGCCCCCACTGTCCCTCCGTGTGACCCCGGTGGCAGCAGGAGCGTGGCCTCCTCCCGGGCACGGGGAGGGACTGGCCCGGCTCTGGGCCAGGGGAGCACCGAGGGGCTGGCAGAGGAACATTCTCCCAGTTAACTGTGGGACTCCAAGGGAGGGAAGGAAAAACCCAGAGTACATCCACAGCCCCATCTGATGGAAGCGTTTTGGAGAACAGCCGGTTCTGGGCATCCGCTCCCGTTTCCCCGGGCACTGGGAACAGCCCTTCCCACAAACCCATCCACAGCACGTGTGCCACTGGAAATCACAGAATCAGGGATATCCCGAGCTGGGACCCACAGGATCATCCAGTCCCACCCCCGGCCCTGCACAGACCCAAAACAACCCCACCCTGGGCATCCCTGGCAGTGCTGCCTCAACACTCCTGGAGCTCTGGCAGCCTCGGGGCCGTGCCCATTCCCTGGGGAGCCTGGGCAGTGCCCAGCAGGTTTTTAATAACAGAATAGAGACTCTTCTGCTTTACATTTTTTTTTCTGCTTTCACCAAAATCCCGCTCTCTAATAATGGGAAAAGGATTTCTGTGTGAAGGCACTCAGATGAGGGGACATCCAACCCCAACAGCTAAAATGAATTGAGCTGGCTGAAAGGGAGTTGGGAGAGAAAAGCTCCAGCCTGGAAGTATTTTGCTGGAATAAATCTGCTTTTCAGAGCTGCTGACTTTTTGACAAGATGAAAAACTGGAAAATATCCACTTTGCATCAAAAACCTGATCAGGCAAGAGAACAGAAAACTTCACTTTTCAGTGAAAACAATCCCTCCAAATGGAAAATTTGCACTGTTTGTTGTCATTTTGCCATGAAATTCCCCTCAGCACAGGGAAACATTCCCAGCCAGCCCCATCAGCACGTGGGCTGAGAGCAGAAGTGACAGAAGTGACACCGTGCCCCAGGCACAACATTCCAGCCACAGGGCTCGGCCATCCCTGCTCATCCCGACTGCCGCTGCTCCTGCTGGGGTCTCACACGTTCCCAGACTGGCTCCTGCTGAGCTGAGCTCCCCTCCAGCTGCAGACCCACGGGAGATGTCACTGCCCAAGCATCTCTCAGGCTCCGAGCCAGCAGCATCGCTCCAGCACAGAATTCCCTGCTCCAGGCAGCTCCAGGCTTTCGGCTTTGCTGCACTCAGTGTTTCAAACCCCAGCCCTGCCTGAGCAACCTGAGCCTCTGAAATCACAGAATCGTGGAATAGTTTAGGTTGGAAAAGCCCTCCAAGATCACCAAGTCCAACCATTCCCTCAGCACTGCCAAGGCCACCACTAAACCCTGAACCCAGGTGTCACATCCACAGCTTTTAAATCCCGAGGGATGGGGACTCCAGGCCTGGGCAGGCTGCTCATGGCACAGGAGAGGATGGACAAGGTCATGTCACCCCCCAGCTCCCCTACCCAGGCATGTCCTGAATGCCCAGCACACACCCCGGACCCACCCCACATTCCCGGGAGGGGCCTTGGGACACGAACTGTCCTGGACACAGCGTGCAGCAGGAGCAGGGCTGGGACAGCAGCTGTTTTTAGCAGGAAGATGCTGCAGGGCTGTGACACCTCCCTGCCACGCCAGAAATGTGAGACAGGAACATTCAGTGTCTGACCAGATCTGTCTCAGTTTGTCCAATTCACCTTCCACAGGAAGGGAATGTCCCCCTGCCCATCCCTGGAAGCCCAGGGTGACCCAGGACGGGCTCCCCAGTCCCTCATTCCTGGACAACAAACAAGAGAACACGAGGGCAGGAAAGGAAACCCTGCCCGGACCCCCCACCAAATATAACCCAGGCAGGGCCGGAGCACAGGAGCAACAAGACCCATCCTGCACACGGATGGTCCCTGGGGACTGGCACAGTCTGGCCCAAAGGAGTCCCTGGAGTGCTTCAGCTGCACCAGCCCCTCCTCCCTGCACCCAGCACAGATCCCCCCCAGCCCCGGGCTCTCCAGAGCTTCTGCCGGAGCAGCAGCAGCACATGCGGATAAAAATAAATTTTACACATCCAGGGAAGAAATTCCCTCCAGGAGCTGTGGTTGCTGAGTTCTGGTGGGGGCTGTGTGTTTTTGGGAGCCTCCTGGAATGACCTGGGTGATTTGAGCTCACTTGAAGCAGCTTCTGGATGACTTCATTTTCCTACTCATGAGCAGGTCCCTGGTGGGTGTCACACAGCACAGACCCATTTATCTCCAAGAGGAAAAGCCAGGCCTGGATTCCATCAGGAATGTCACAAACCCAGAAGGAAGAGCCTCCCAAGGGAGCTGGGCTTTGTGCCTGAGCAGCCCTTCCCTGACCAAACCTCTCCCCTACAATCCAGAGCTGGGAATCACTTCTGACAGCTGAAGCTGTGAACAGCTCTGTCATCAGGGCAACAGGGCAACACTCAGAGCACTCCTGTCACCATTTTGTCACCACTCATGTGACCCTTTCTGTATCTGCCACCAGCAGCAACTTTCTGTCAGCCTGCAGCTCCACTCAGCACAGGAAACTCTCCCCATTTTCAAACCACACCTCACCAGAAGGGAAAGCAGCATTCCCAAATCCTGCACACAGGCCATGGAAAACCGAACCAAACGATTTCCCAAGATACAGGCGCTGCTTGTGCTCCTCACCTTTGGCTTGGGGACAGCACACGAAGCTGTAGTAACCTGGTGAGTTCCCACAAACACATCCCTGCTCCCCCTGGATGCCCTGCTCTCCTACAGACACCAGCTCTGGCCAAGTCTGAGCCTTGCTTGGAGCCAGCTCTGAGGTCTGGCCCTCAAGAACAAACCCAAAGCACAGGGGAACGGGGTTTTAGACTAAAGGAGGGTTGGTTTAGATAGGATATAAGGAAGAAGTTTTTTTACCACGAGGGTGGGGAGGCCCTGGTACAGGGTGCCCAGAGAAGCTGTGGCTGCCCCTGGATCCCTGGAAGTGCCCAAGGCCAGGCTGGACGGGGCTTGGGGCAGTCTGGGACAGTGGAAGGTGTCCCTGCCCATGGCAGGGCTAGCACTGGATGGGCTTTGAGGCCCTTTCCAACCCAAACCAGTCTGGATTTTATGATTTCACTGCCACATTTGACTGCCCCAGATCAGTGCAGGAACATGACCCAGGACAGACTCAGTGTTCAGCACCTCCCCAGCCCCGCAGCTGCAGAGCCTCCTCCTGCGCCCTTTAGATGGCAGCAGCTTTCTGAAAGCTGTGGGAACACAGGGACAGGGAAAGAGGATTTCAGGCTGGAGGTCAGGAGATGAGTGCAGGTGAGCGGGTGGTCAGGGCAGAGCTCAGAGTGCCCAGACACACACACAGGCTGGAGGGAGCAAGACTGGGGCTGGCCAGGAGCATGTCCAGAATGACCTGAGGAGCTCTGTGGGGATTTCTGGAGGAACTGTTCATCCTTTTGTCCAGAACTGTTCATCCTGCCTGTCCTGCTGTGCACAGGCTGCTCCATCAGCAGGGCTCGGCCTCGGACACGCCTGTGGTGACAGAGGCCACCAGGAGCTGCTCAGGAGGACAGAGGGGCCAGCAGGACACCTGTTCTCACATGGAAACCCTCAGGTCAGCCACCCACAGTGAAAACTGTGCTCTGCTTTCCTACAAGGGTCCCCAAGGGCTTTGCTTGGGGTTTCCCGCATCCCTCGCACATTCCTGCACAGAAGCTTTGGATACAATTTCCAAGAGACACCAACACCAAAGGAGCCTGGACACCAGGAGCACAAGTTTCCCCAGAAAGGGGAGTGTCCACCACAGAATTCATTACTTGCAGCACGGTTCTTCCTGAGCTGTGCTCGAGAAAACCTCACAGGGAATTCCTGTCTGGCTGTCCCTGGAGAACAGCTCAGCTCCATCCTGCCCTATCTCCACTGCCTGGGACATGGAAGTGGAGATCAGAACGATCTTCCCAGGGGTGCAAGGAAGGTAAAAGCCAAGAACAGTCAAGCCAAGTGCTCCCCTCCCCACCCTGCTCTTTCCCTGAGCTGGTAGGAAAGGGATGTCTCAGATTAACACTCCATAAAGTGCTTGAATCCTAAAAACAGAGGCACCCTCAAATGAAAGCACAGACCACTGTGTCCAAGAGCATCCAGAGATTTTTCTTGCCAGCAGTGACATACCCTTGGCTGGAGTTGCCTGAGCAAAAGGTTCATCCCCTCCGAAGTGCTAGTTTTCCAGAGAAGTCCTGTCCAAGCCATCAACCACATCCAGGCCCTCACCTGCGGGGCTCAGCCCTGCACAAGAGGCATTTAACACCTCAGATCACCCACTGGGTCTCAGATACTCTGCATCCAGAGGAGCCAGATCAGGGCATTTGGATCCAATTAGTTTCCCTAATCTGCCCTGAAAGTCAGCCAGGGCTGGGGCTGCTCCAGCTGCACACATGGCCTGGAGCAGGAAAGGACAAGTCCCTCAGAACATCCCCTGCAGCACGCATTTCCCAGGAGTGCTGCTCCTCACTCCAAGAGCAAAATCACTGCACTGAAGTTCTCCTGCTCAGCAAAATTGATCCGTCCTCCCTGCAGCAACCTTTGTCTGCTCTCTCCAGCCCTGAACCATCAAAGCCCTTTGGGAATTCGCAAGCAGAGCCCATGGGCGAGATGGAATAAAATTCCTCCGTTGTTTTTGCTGTTGAGAGCGAAGAAACCCCAAGCTGCACAAAAGGCTTCCAGCTTCCCCAGACACCTCCTGTGCTGCAGGAACTGCTCCTCTGCCACATCCGAGCTGCAGCCAGGAGCCAGGGCTGGCAGGAATGTCTGTAGAGACTTGAATTAGGATCCTTCTTCATGGTCCAGATCCATCCCCTCCTGCTCAGCCCTTGCGAGCAAGCATTGGTGACACAGCAAAGGACAAAGGAGAAGTGAGAGAATTCCCTTTCCTTGGCTTGCGGAAGCCAGGGAAGTTTGTGGAGCCCAGCCAGGATCTCACCACTGGGGGCTTTCTTTGGGAAGTTCAAATGGATGTGACGATCTGGCCCCAACCCATGTGGAGAAGGGCCCAGGTAACCAACGCTGTCCCCTAGAGCATGAGCGGGGCTGGCTCTGGGGGGGGCAGGGCACACTGGAGAGCACCCGCAGCCAGCTGCTTGCAGCGAGGTAGCTCAGAGCAGCTCCAGGCTTCCTTAGGAGCGAGGAAAAGCAGTGGGAGCACCTTAATTTCCCGATCGTGCTTCAGCTCCGCAGTAACGTGACTCCCGGCTGGTTTTCCACTCTCCAAACTCCACACGAGCAGACATTCCGTTCAGACAGAGCCGCAGCGAGCTCGCCCGAGCCCTGCTGAGCTCCTGACTCCAGCCCTGACCACAGATGCACGGGAGGAAGCGAGGGCCCAGCGCTTCTCCAGCGGGTCCCAATCCAACATCTGCTTTCCATGTTCCCCTGGCAGGGCTCCGGGTGCACACAGCACATCTGTCTGTCTGTCTGTACACTGCAGGGTGCTCTGTGTGCTCCAGCACCGCCGGCCACAGATCCCAGCACACCGGGGGGGTACAGAGCAGCTCCCTGGGGAGCATCTCTCATCCCCTGGGACAAACTGAGGTGACAGAATAGGAGCTGCAGTGGAGCAGGAGGGATCCCTGCCCACAAAACAGGGCTGGAGAGCGGCTCAGCCTCAGCAGGTAAAACCCAGTAGAGGCACCCAGAGCGTTTCTGCATGTTATAAATAAAAGTGGGGAATTCGTGCTCAAATTTGTAATAATCGAAATATGTACTAAGTTAAGTTGTAACCAGTTTTTTTAAGCCGAACCTGTCTGGAGAGATATTGTAACCTCACCCAGGGAACAAATTTGCATTCCAAAAACGGAGCTACAGAGTACAACGTCTAATCAAGAAAGCATTGAGCTGAATACATTTCCGAGAAGACCTCCTCGGCCACACCGATTAGATCATCTCCGAAGATCCCCTCCCAGCTCAGGTGCTAACGGCCGGATCGAGGACCCAGATAAGGAACATCATGAACCATCAGATAACAACCCCTGGTGATGAGGGAACAATCAAGCCCAGGATGTGCTTTGTCCACCCCAGTTCCATGAATGGCAGAATTCATGAATAAGTTGATTAACAAAAATAATACCTCAAATCCGGACTTTACGGGAAAGAAACTGTATATAAGCAAGCTAACGGAGGTAGTTGTCGTGAACGGAGGGAGATCTGATGCGATAGAGGTCAGATCTGTGTTCACCCAGTTCCAACCCCGGGCTTGGCACTGTCTCCTTTTCGATCGTGGCTTTGTGTGTTCGCACTCTCGGACACAAAAATAAAGTTTTATACTTGTTTTTATCTTCAATTTGGCTTACATACTTATTACATGCAGCAGGCAGGGGGGACACAGCCCTCCCAAAACCTGCAGCTGGGGATGGACGGGGCTGGAGGGGCCGGGGAAGCTCCACAGGGAGCCAGTCCCACATATCCAGGTGCCTGGGGCAGGACTGCACCCTGGCAGGTTGGGGAAATGGCTCCTCCACCTGCCCCTGGGGTGGCCACCGAGCTGGGCCAAGGCACATCCCCACCCTGGGCAGGGGCCACAAGAGCAGAGATGCACCAAATCCGTAACTGTCAGGAGGCAGGAAAAGTGCAGGGAAATTCGAACCACCCAGAACTAAATTACAGACTCCAGAATCACTTCATTACGCCACGGACTCCACACTTGCTCCCCACGCAGGAGTGGATGCATCGCACCCCCCCAGGCCAGCTCTGGTGTCTCTGCTGAGGATGTTTCACACACAAAATGCAATGTTCGCCCTGCACGAACCACGCCGAACTACCCAGAAAATCATTTCGGTGTCACCTGCTGCAAACACAAACTCCCTGCCCGAGCAGCCGAGACAAACGAGGCGCTAATGGCTGCAATTAGCCACTAATTAGCATCAATTACCGCCGATCAGGGAGGGGGGAGGAACACCCGGGGCAGCGAACTGCTACAAGAACTTAGAAGTGAGGCTCCCTTTCCTGCTGCACGAAACAAAACCCAAGTATTTCCCGATATTTCAGGGAATGCGTCCCACATTTACCGAGGAGTAAATCCTGACTGCCCTGGGAGCTGCAGAGATCCCGACGGACCGAGAGCTTCCCTTCACCCTCGGCACTGCAGAGCCCCGAGCCCCAGCACAAACCATCCCCCCCTGCACTCCTGGGTTGAGTTCCAGCCCGGGGAGATTTCAGATTAGCAATAAAAAAGCCCCGAAGTTTTACAGGAAAGCAGCGTGAGGGCAATGCCCGCCCTGGAGATGCACACTGTGGGAATCATCTGCTGTAACCCTGCCCACCACAGCCTCACCTGAGCACAGCCCCTCGAAGATGCTGGTAAGAGGTTTTTCCGTCCATGTCAAGTGGTCAAACGCATCCTGCTCCGATGGCTCCAGGATTTTCTTTAAAAAACTCCCCATTTGTCTCACCGAATCTATAGTGGGGGTACAAAACAGACAAATTAGTGTTTGGCTGAGTGGCCACGAGGTTTTTCTCCCTTTGCTCCCCCTCAGGGACAGGCCAGGAGTGTGCAGAAAATCACCCAGTGAAAAGCCAGTGTGGATAAAGGAGATGGAGGAGTCCCGCAGCTCTATTGGGATAAAGGGAGAGATTCCGCTGGGCCATACCCCTGTGCGGTCTCTCCAGGTTCTGGAGAGTGCAGCCTCCTTTTATCCCAAACTCCCGGCCGCGTGTTGCCCTCCTCCTGTCCCCTGGGCTGAGGTAGCAGAGAGGCGCAGCCTTCCCAAACCGCCCACCCCATATCCCCCCCTGAGCACGTGTGGACATTCCCCCCAGAGCTGGGAACTTCAGGCTGCCTGGGCTCTGCAGGACTCTGTGTGGCCCCATTTGTCCGCTCCCCTAAGTTCAGGAGGTCAAATTCTCCCGGGTCTGGAACCATCCCCTGCGGCTCGAGGCCGTGAGAGACGTCGGGACCCGTTTCAGAGACATTCACACCCATTTCTGCTTAAGAGCCCTCGAGCTGTTAGTAAGGAATCGGCACACACGTTCCCTGTGAGGAGCAGGCTGCAAGGAGCTGCTCCCAGAGCTCCTGCAGAGATGTTCGGTGCTCGCCTGCCTGGCTCGGGAGTGCAGAGGATCCTGCACAATGGCTTTGGAGAGCACAGGCAGGTGCCAAAGTCAGGTACTCTAAAGAAAAGCCAGGGTTCGACCTGGTGACCCATTTCAGCCCCATCCTGCCAGGCTGTGTGTGCCTCAAAGCCAGGTCATTAAGGAAATTCCCGTCTGTCCATTCAGGAGCCGTCCTGGAAGTCACACTCCCACCCCAGGCTGCCTGCACAAGGGGATGGAATGTTGCTGGACACTGGGACAACCGGGCTGGCCGGGATCTGGGCAGAGGGCACGGACCAGGGCTGCAGGCACTCCCTGGATTTCTCTTACCGTGCCCTCTCTCTGGCTGCTGGTTCCCCAGACTCAGCTCCCCCTCCCAGGCCCAGCCTCCCCCATCCCCATTTTCACACCTGCAGTACCTGGGTGCCGCAGCCGAGCTCGGAGCAGGGCAGCCTCTGCTGGAGCTCCTGCTCCGGACACACCCAGGAACGCAGCCCCCGCTGGCTGCCCGTGACAGCACAAAGCACCCCCGGCCCTGGTGACGGGAGAGCCGAAACGCGGCCCAGCTGCTGGAGGTGCTTTTATCCCCCAGAGCCTCCTCCTCAGTCAGTGCCACCAGCTGAGCGCAGCCACCCCCGCACACCCCTAGCAGGGGTCTTTAAGGCCTTGGGGACAGGAGGGGCTCGGTGCCCCCCGCAGCCCCACACTGGCTGTGCTCAGTCCCCTGCAGGCAAACAACAGAGGTTTTCCAGCTGAAACGCGGCGCCCTTATAGAAGGAGCTGATTTTCACCTGCGGCAGGTGGGCGAGGGCTCCCTGCGGGACCCGGGCTGTAATTCCTGACCCGACTGCTCAGGGATGGAGTGGGATTTGGACGCTCGCTATGTCTGGATTGAGTCACGTCTCTGGCAGGAAGCAGCGAGTTTGGGAAGTGTGTAATGGAGCCTCTCGTGCCACGGGAGCCTCGGGGGATGCCTGGTGGGAGGGAGGGGAGGCCGGACCACCCAGGCACTGCCTGTCCCCTCCCGAGCCGCGGGACAGGGCTGGCAGTGCCCAAAGCCCGGCGCTGCCGCCCTCCCGCAGGGTCACCCTGGGGGTGGTGACAGGGTGTGACCCCAAAGGGGGGGGGGCTGAGCCGCACAGGGGGGAGGCACAGCATATCTTTATCGTATTTGGGGGCAGGTTTTCATAATCGCAATCCTGAGCAGTGCAGTCAGAGAGCAGGAGGGGACGCCCGCCGCAGGGGCAGAGGGTGGGAGCTGGAACGGGCTGAGGTGGGACAACGTGGGAGGATGCTCCCAAAAAAACCAGCAGCAGAAAGCAGCAAATTCCAGTGAGCCGAGGAACTCCACCCAAAACAACCCCGGGAGCAGGGCTGGTCTGCGCCCCAGGGCAGTTCCTCTCGAGGGTGGGCAGAGTTTGGGGGTCACACGAGCTGTCCCCGTCTCCAATCCCATCCCAGGCAGCTCCTGAGCATGGCCTGGCACCTTCATCCCTCTTTCCGGGGAGCCCGGGGGCTCCTGCAGCTGAGCCCCTGTGGCAGTGACAGAGCACCGTAAATAAAGCTGCTTTTGGCCAACACCGAGGGCTGAGTCCTGCTCCGGGCCAGGAGTTTCAGCGCTGAGCTCACTCTTGTCCCAACCCAGCGCGTCCCCGCCCGGTGCTGGGAGGAGCAGGGATGCAGGGAACCAGCGCTGGTGGATGCATCCAGCTCAGGGGGAAAGGGAGAGGGCAGGAAAAGGGATCAGAGCTGAGAATGAGGTTATTCCACCTGAAAAACTGCAAATCCCCTGCTCAGGGGGTGCTGGTGGCCGATCCCAGAGGGACAAGAGCGGGGTGGGGCCGAAGGGAACAGCTCCCAAGGGAGGTCTGAGCCCTGCAAGGCCCTGCTATGGAGAGCAGAAGGAGGCAGGTTGAGGACAAGCGAAAAGAGCGTTTTATTCAGCGAGTGGTTGCTCTGTGATAGGCTGGGCACAGACCCTGTGCGTGCTGAGCTTGTCCCACTGCCAGGGCCAGAGGGAGTTCGGGGAAGAGGTTTCCATCGGGATGAGTTATCTGCATTCATGGAAAGGTCCCTGGCTGGAGCAGTCCCTGCCCTGGGAGAGCCCAGCCCTGCACGGGAGGTGCCAGCACCCCTCTGCCCCTCTGGGAGGCTCCGTGCTCTGTGCTAGGATCAGGCAGCCCGGGGGGCACCAGGAACTGATGCCAGAGGGTTCCCTGGCCCCGAAGGACAGAGCAGTCTGGTGCTGAGGAAACACATTGACATCCAGCACTGAGGAGGATTCCAGGAGCTCTCTCTGGTTCAAACATTCCTGGAAATGAACAATCCCTTCCTCTGGGAGACCCCTGCCCCAGGAAGAGGCACTCCAGCCTTGCTCTGGAAAAAGCAGCATGAGGACAACCTGAGCCAGCACAGCTCCAGGCTGGGCTCTGGCAGGACAGGGAGCCAAGGCCACTCCTGGTGTGACACGGATCCGGCCAGGCCCGGCCAAGCTCTGCCTCACTTCCACCAAATCCCTGTCCCTGCAGAGCCGCATCTGTCACAGAGCCGGGCACTTGGCATGGCCTGCAGCATCGTCCTCCCTGGGGCTGGGCTCCTTTCCAGATGCCTTTGGGATATGCCGGGGGGTGGAACAATTTCCAGGATTTATTGTTTGCAGCCAGAGGTGCTCATTCCATGAGGGATACACAGGGAAATGCCTGTGGAGCCACCTCCGAGTCATTCCTTCCCCGGGATCCCATCCAAGAGGTCTCATCACAGTCCCAAAAAATCCCTTTCCATCCAGCACGACCCACATTCCTCCTCCTCCTCCTCTGCCTGGTTAAGGGACCCTCAGGGCTGGGCTGAGCGCTCTGCAGGGGTTTCCCAGGATGGTTTAGCAGGATTGCTCGGCCATGCCCAGCTCACCGTGGCCTTTCCTTGCAGGAGAAGCTGAGCTGGGGGCACAGACCTGCCCTGCCCCCCCCCAGCAGTGCAGCCCGGGTTGTGCCACGGCCCCCAGCCCTCCCTGGGCTTTCCCAGCTCCCGGAGTGTGTGGGATCCACAGGAAAGCCCAGCACGCTGGGGAAGGGGCAGAGGGCAGCTCTTGCAGGGGCTGCTGCTGAGAGGGCGCCGGGCAGGACGAGATAAGAGTATCTCCGGGAAATCTGAGTCACGCTGGCGTTCCGGGGGGTGGGAGCGGTGGGAAGGCTGTCCAGCGAGAGCTCGGACAGCTCCGGCCTCTCCCGACTCAGCAGAACAGCCTCGGCACTGCCAGGGCAGGGGGAAGCCAGGGACGGCTTTTCCTGCCCGGAGCAGCGAGAGCTGCAGGGAACAGCCGCCCTCCAGGGCCGCTGCCTCCCCTCCTCCCCTTTATTCCCTGTAGGAAACGTTCCAGCACCAGCCCCCATATCCCATTCACAGCTTGGACCTTTTCCTGGAGGAGGAAAGTGCCAGTTTGGGACTCCCCGCCCCATCCCAGCAGGGCCAGCTCCAGAGGATGGGTTGGGAGAAGGTTTGGGAGGCCCAAACAAGGCCCTGGCACCCTCTGGCAAGGGCAGGGAGCTTTCTGGGGGTTGGCATGGCCTCACTGCCCCCACCCATGGGCACATTGGCCGCGTCTCCCATCCTGTGTGTGAGGGCAGAGCCTGGCCTGTCACCCCACTTTTGGGATAAAAGGCTCCCACTCCATGGCTCTGGCGCTGGTCTGACACAGCAAACCCGCAGTGACCTTCCCCACGGTGGAACTGCACAGCCAGCTACGTCCTCCCCCAGAGGCCCCCTCCCAGGGAGCAGAGACAGAACCTCTCCTGGCAATTCAGTTTATTTATTGTTTGTGTGCACAGCCCCGGCACACATTTGTGTTGGTGGGAAGGAGAGGGGAAGTGAGGAGACACCAAGCTCCAACTCCAGCAGTTAAATATTAAAAGTGATTCCTATTCCATTATGAGAGAAACAGGCTCTTTGGGGGTGGTCTGTCACACCTGGAGCTGGACACACCAAACCCACCTGCCAAGAGCTCCTGGGACTCTGTGATTCCTTGAATGTGGGGGGGGTGTCCTGAGGCCTCCATGGGCTTAAAATGAGGTGGATTTGACTTCACCTGTATGGGGCGGGTTTAAATAAATGACCAAAAGTTAAACCAGTTAATTGGAACCTTCTTCTCTGGTTGTCAGTGACTGACACTGTTCAGCTACCAGCAAATACAGGTCATGAATGGCAATGAATTGCAATAAATTCCACATCTCGCAGTGTCCAGGCAGTGCTTCCACAGCTTGGATCTCTGTCCATGCTTAAATTCCCTCCAGACACTGAGATCGTCACCGTTTCCCCTCGCAGCTGCTGAGTCCTGCAGACATCCAAGGTTTCAGCCCTTGAGTTGTGCTCATTTTTTATTCCCTTTCCTTGAAGGCCCTGACACATCCCCAGCTCCCGGCTGGACGTGCTTGGGCGTTGCTAAATCACATTTAAGGAAAACAGCTCAGAGTGTCCCACACGCAGACCCAGTGTCTGCCAGGGCTGCGAGCAGCAGCCAGATCTTGGCTTTCTTTTCGGAATGACACAGGAAAGACGGAATGTCTCCCCTCCAACCCCAGGAAGGGTCACACAGATGGCTTCCAGAGGTTTAGGACATGGGATAATTCCCGTGCACATGAGCTGTGCTGCTTCCTCTTGTGTAACTACAAGATTTTTGCAGCTGGAAGTCAGAGGTCCTGCGGCTCAAACCACGAGAGCAGAGCCGAGAGCTCTGCCAAGAGGGGCCAGGGCTGGAATTTCCTCCTGGTACATATTTAGAGCAGGAGAGACCTGAGCTGTGGGTTCACATCTGGGGCTCTGGATGCTCCCAGCTGGAGGAGGATGCTCAGGAGGCAGAGCTGGGAGTTATTCCCCGGGGGAATTGCAAGGCTCCCGCTGCTTCCACACCTTTGGGTGTTGTTGAGCCCATGTTAAGCAGCCACCCAGGTTCAAAAATCCGTGCAATCCATCCCACATCCATGGGCAATCCCACAGACCCTGCCCCACGCCTTCCCCTCCCAGCCTGGCAAAGGCCAGCCCAGAACAGGGAAATCTGGATTTCCAGGGAAACCTGCCTTCCCTCAACCAGGTTTGCACAGGTCAAGGTGGAGCCAGGCAGTGTCAGCCAAACTCTGCAGGCTCCTCAGGCTCGTGTGTGGATCAGCCCAGGGCAGGATCCTTTTCTAGGGAGCATTTATTAAATCAGAGCTTATTCCCCATAATCGGAGCGGTCCTGAGGGCTGTTGGAGGAGCCAGCCCAGGCAGCCGGTCCCACATACACAGAGCTGGCAGCAAATTCACTTTTTACTGCCTTTTTCCAGCTGCTGCGGTTGCTCACACCCCCTGTGACACCCGAGCAGTGAATCATGTTCCCGTTATATCCCATCCCATCCCGCTCTCTCCCTGCTCGGCCCCAGCGCTGGTTTTGGTGGCCGTTCCGCTCTTTGTCACCCCCCTGCGAGGCACGGGGGAGGACGGGCAGCGCGGCCGGGGTGGCACCGGGGGTGACCCCTGCCCACCGCAGTGCCACGCCCGCAGGTGGCTCGTGGCGCTCCTCACGCCGCAGGATTGATCCCGGGAGTTGTTTCCAACAAGCCCGCCCCGAAAGCTTTCTCTGCTCCATTTTCTAACTATTATTTAGTTAATTGTTCTTTAAACAGAAGCGCGAGGGCTCCCTCTGCTGCCTTGCGGGCTTGGGCGGGAGAGGGATTGGGTGGAGAGCGTGGATCAGAGCGCAGGCAGAGCCTGGAGGGACCCAGGGCAGGACCCAGCTGTGCGGCTCCAGATGTTCGCTGCTGCTGCCCTCAGACACCAGGGCCGTGGGGATGAGGAGGTTTTGTCCGGGGGCTCGCTGGTTTGATGTCCCCTAAAGGCTGCCCAGCCCAGTCACACCCCAGGGGATGCTGCCCTCAGCATCCTGCTGCAAACGGAGGAAAATCACACAGGGATGTTACAGACCCTGCGTTTTTCTCCCGCTGTGCTGAGGATTTGGGGTGTCCCGCGTGCAGCAGCTACAGAAGAGCTTGGGGAGGTCAGTGGCTGGGGGGCCTGATGAAGGCTCCACATCCCAGAACTCCAACCTGCATCCAGCCCTGGCTGCTCTCCTGCCCCAGCTCCCGGCTCAGTCCCCTGCTCTGTGAGCCGGGGATGGAGCAGGATCCGAGTAAATCCCTGTCCCCATCTCCGGCCAGTCCAGTCCTAATAAATCCAAACTTTTGGGCAATTAAAACATGAGAAATCAAGGGCTCACAAAAGGCGTGGGAATAGTTTTTTCCTCATCCAAAGAGATTTTAGGTGAGGGTTTGGGTTGGGACCTCTGCCCACAGGAGGGTTTGTCACCCCAGTGGGCTCTCAGGTGCTGGGAAGGAGCTGTGGGAGTTCCCAAGACCAGGGGTGATACAAATTCTTTTGCAACAGGGTCTGGATGTGAGGGAGGGCTCCAACAAGAACAAAACATAATCCAAGTGAGAAGAAACTGAGTCAAGTTTAAACCTTAGAAGGGAGGGAACAGGTGACAAGGGGAAGGTGCCACTGGGGGAGAGGATCTCTCTGAGGGGCAGAAGTGACACAAACCATAAAACAGGGCTGGGCCCAACAGGGGTGCCCTGAGGAGGAAACAGTGAGTGCCAGTGGAGCCCTCCCCTGCTCTGGAGTCACAGCAGCCGCAGCAGCAGCAGCAGGAGAGTGGCCGTGGCACAGAAGCTGAATGACTCACGGGCTCCAGCCGTTACTATGGAGTTGTTTACACAGCACTCGGGGATGGAAAAAAAGAGGAAAAAACGCTACAGAGCTCACCCAAAGTGAACTAAATGGAAGGAGGTTGGTGACACGGAGAGGGATAACTCCGAGGAACGACTCCACAGGCCCAGGAGGTTTCCAGGAGGAGTCCGGAGGGCTCAGGGATGAACTCAGAGAGCATTAATCCCCAGACTGATGCTTCTCCTGGTGCCGGATGGGTGGGACGTGGTGAGCGTGACCCTGGTGGCTTTTAAGAATTCTTGGAGGAATGTGAGGAACAACAGAGCAGAAAGTCCAACTCCCACGTGGAGCGAGAAATTCCTTCCTGCACGGAGCCCTGGAAGTGGCGCCAGGTCCTGGCAGACTCCCAGCGCCCTCGGCCGCAGCCTTTGGTCTCCAAAGGTCACGTTCCAGAGCTGCAGCTTTGTTCTGGAAATGCCAGCTAGGATGTCTGATCCTGTCCTGTCCCGTCCTGTCCCATCCTGTGTGCGGCCTTGGCAATGGGGAAAAGCTCCCTGGGAAGCTCTTTGGGGTTCGAATGTGCCAGTGCATCCCAGTAATGTGTCAAAGCGCAGGGCCACAGAGCACTGCCTCTGTCCCTGAATCCAGCCCCTTCCCGGGGGATCCAGCACCCAGCAGCTGCACAGGGGGAGGGAGGGAGGGGACAGGTCCCCACTGTCACCAAACAGCAACAGCAGGGATCAGTGTGAGCACCCAGACAGCCCGAGTGCCCCACAGCCTGCTCCATCCCAGCTCCTCAGCGGCCCATATTCCAAGGACTCCAAACAGGGCTCTGTCTGTGAAATCAGGATAATTCCAAGCCCACCTTCCAGCTCTGCTTGCACCATCCGAGCTGTATTTCCTATTCCAGAGCAAAGTGTTTTATTATTGTTACTATTATTATTATTGCTCCTGGAGTATTTCTGCTCTGTAAACCCTCAGAGTTCAGCCCCCACGCAGGGCTGAGGTGGGGCCAGCATTACCCAGCTGATGCTCAAGAAACTGGCTCCGTTTCTTATGAAGTCCTGAGGCTTGTGGAAAAAAACACATTCAGAGAATTTCTCTGCTCTGAGGCAACTCCCACTTCCTGCTCCCTAGCTCACAGCAAGTGAGAATCAAACCAGACTCACACCCAACTGTGGCAGAGATAAGAAATTTGGTTCTGATCCATGACAGAAATGCAATGAACTGCCAGTTTCTCAGAAGCCAAAGGCCTGAATATTTGCCAAGAGCTAAAAATAACCCAAACAGGGCTTTATTTAAAGGCACCTACTAAGAAATGCCTCTGTCCTTGGTTAAATAAACTGCAACTTCCAGAAAAGCCCTGTTTTCCAGGAGTCTGGGGGGAGCTTTGGCAGCAGGTGAATAAACATGAAGTCCAAAACTTTTGACACATTTTAGAAGCAGCAGCTTGTGTCTGGAGCTGTGCCAGCCCCTCGGCCCAGCAGTGAACAGGGGCTGGAGCGGGGAAGATTCCCATTCCTCCCTGCAGGACCTGCACTTGCACATCCCCTGTGGCTGCTGAAGGGTCTCTACTTCAGGGTTTGACTGGATTTAGTCTCTTTACATTGATTCCTTAGAAATAACTGATCCCTTGGATGTAAATAGGGACGGAAGCTCCTCTGGTGGGGGCACAGAACACTCACAGGGGGCTGGGCAGGGGCACCTGAGTGCCCTCAAAGGAGATGAACCTTGGAGTGACAATGACTTGAGCTCTGCATGGTGACAGCTCCAGCAGCCTGGGCAGTGTTTGCCCAGGGAAAGCTCTGCAGACCCCTAGGGGACAGGAGCTGTGCCAGAGCTGGAGGAACAGCACTGTTTAAATGGGCAACAACCCCCTGCTAAAGGCATCTGACAAGCACATGGGGTAGAAATGAAGCTGAGCCATGAGCCACAGAAGGGATGTCTGGGCTGGTTAAACAAAGCAGTATTTTAATGTCAAGATTTTATAAATAGGTATTTACAAAAGGAAGGTATCAATCCAAAGAGTTAAACAAATGTACAGCTCCCAGTACTGCAGAGCACAGGGACAGGAACCAGGTTAATACAACCCCACAATTCACAACGCCCAGGAGTCAGAAAGAAACCACATTCTTCATTTAAAATTCCTCACCCAGCATGTTCAGCACCCACTGCTGTGGAAGCACAAGCTCCAGGGACAGAAGCCCACGAGAAGGAGCTGGCCCCTCTGCAGAGATGAGCTCAGAACACACCACTGCCATCCCACCGAGCACTGCAAGCCACGATCCCACAAAAGGCTTTTCCCCAGCTCAGAGCCCTTGGGGAGCTTAAGGACAGCCCAGGGCATGGACTGTGCCAGTCCCACTCCCTGTGCCCCTGTGCCCAGGGAACTGCTGATCACATCCCCCACACCCTCCTGGCCTGAGGAAATCCCCTCCAGGACACCCCATGGCCTCAGTGTAACAGCTCAGGCAGACAAGGGCCACTCTCACAGCCCCTGGCTGGAACTGGGGGTGCAGCCTTCTGTGGAAGCTGGTTCCTGCTACCCTCTCCAGACAGGCACAGGCCTGCAGGGATTCCCAGAGATCCAGGGATTTGGGATGCTTCAGAAAACCAGGGCCTGCTCACAGGTCACTTTCTGCAGCTGCCATGAGATTTCAGGGATCTTCCCACCAGTTCCATTTCCTTCAGATGCCCCTCACTGCAACCACTCAGCGCCATTCCAGTCACACAGTGATGGATGCAGGGCCAAAAAATCACTCCCTAAACTGTAACAGAAGCAGCAACAACCTCCAAGAGCAAAACCTGTCCACAGCTGAAACCACCTGAGGCACCAAGTGCTGAAGGAGCAGAAGAGTTCCCAAGGCTCAGCTTGTACATGGCTTTTCTGAACAATTTCCAGCAATTTTCTCTTAACTCATCCAGTAGTTCTAAACCTGTATGAAACATACTCAGCCTATCTTTTAATTTAAAGTTTAAGCAAATTAATTCTCGTTAATCAAACTAAAGGAAGGACTTAAACTGCTAGTGAAAAAGGGAACGTAAGTTGCCAGGACTGTTAACCTCAAGTCTTGCACAATTTATTTACTTCTTTTGATTCACACCTTGGGTGCAGCTCCCAAATTGGTCAGAGCAACCTTCTCTGTTGGTCACTGCTGGGAATCCAGCCTGGCCAGAGGCTCCCACCACACTCAGGATGCTGCCTGGTCCTCTGTAACCACGGTCTGCAGGAGGCAAAATCAGAGAGGGCAGGAGAACTCTGTGAGTCACTGCTGGGATTTTGGGGCAAAACTTTCATTTCTGCCAGAGCCTGAGCCTGGCCTGGGCCTTGGGGTAACCCCCGCCAGGGTACAAGAATTCAGGAGCAATCCAAAAAGGGGATGGGCCCAGCACAGAGTGCCAAGAAAGGTCCATCAATGTTTGAACATTTTTCTGTAGCCACACTTGTTTTTCCCAGGGGTTCCAAAGCCCTGGACACCTCACCTGCCGCAGGAACTGCTTCCCAAGGTACTTGGTTGCCATGCTGGTCAGGTTCTTCCTGCTGCCCACCTTACACCTGATGTAGCCGTAGAGGTTGGCTCCCTGCAGCACCACCCCCATCACCACCACTGCCTGGGACAGGGAGAAAGAGTAAGCAGCTCTCACCTCCTGGCTCAGACAGAGCCAGATGCACTGGGGAGCTCAGGGAGGGACTCACCAACCACTTCACTTTGAAAGAGAAGAGAGCACTGAAGGCAAAGATCACCCAGATCATCGGGCAGGTGATCAGGCCTAGCCAGAAAATTCGGGACTCTGCTTCAGATGAGGTTTTACCCCCTTGTGCTGACACCTAGAAACAGAGGAAATGGAGGTGATCAGGCTGCTACAGATCCCACGTCCTTAAAAACAGGGCAGAATCTCCACACTCCCTGGGATTTCCCTCCACACAACAGCACCAAGATTAATTTCTGCATCACACAAAGGCATCTCTGCAACAGAAAGTGTTTCTATTTAAGGGAATCTTTTCAATTTTCTCTCAGAATCACTGGAGGCATCAGCATCCAAACCTCTTGGAATGCTTGGGGCTAGAAGGGTAAGTTTGGGGAAAATGACATTTCCTACATGGTTCAGTTACAAAGCTTAGAAACAGCCAAAGGAGTAATTTCCATAACCACCAATTAACAGGGGTTTCACAAACCAGAAACAATTACAAGATTAGAACAAAACCATTTACCTTCCTGGCTTCAAACACCCAGTGACTTCTGCCATCATCATCCACCTGGTTCCACCAGCGGAGGCCAACCATGAGCCTCCCTGTGACGTTCTGAAAAAGAAGAGAACCCATGAACTCTGTGTCATTTTGTGGGAGAGGCACAAATAAATTACTCTTTCTGAGACACGAGTATCGCTGTCAATTATTTTTATACAGCAAGGCAAAGATAACGAAAAGCACGAGAAGAACTCACCTTTACAGCCCAGAAGTCACAGGACAGGAGGAGGATGATGGTCACCATGCAGGCAATGAAGCTGCTGGTTAAGAGCTCACAGAGCAGATAAACAACTATGGCACTGACTCGGAAGAACAAGTGGAAGAATGATGCCACTGGGTGCCTGGAATGAAGGACAGGACAGTCACAGCTCCTGCAGGCAGGTGACATTGCCAAAGGACCTCGCAGCAACCCACAGGATAAGGGTCAGCACCGTAACATGAACCCAGCGTTCTGGAAATATGGGAAATAACTTCCTGGAAGCTGACACAAGGAAAAGACATTCCACATGCAGAGATATCCCATATGCAGGCAGGATTTGGGCTGCAAGGGGACAGGCAGCTTTACCTGGTATTCAATTTAGGGAGATTTTTGGGGTAAATTTAAAGAGCCTCTGACAGAGAAAACTCCCCCAAAGGAAAGATCCTGTTTCCAACACAGCAGATTTGCCTTTCTTTGTGATTCCAGAGAATCCCAGAATGGGTTGGGAGCTTCTGGAAGGGGAGCTCCCAACCCAGAAATTAACAGAAATTACCAGTTTGGGGAGGATTACTCTCCACTACTTCCAAACAAAGAAGGGATCAGCCATCACACGCTTTGATGTAACGTGATAATCCTTCCTTCCTTCCTCGTGGCTCTGCCTGGAGCTCACCCAGGAGCTCCCTCTGTCACCACTGACCTTATTTTTGACTTTTTGGATCTCCTGGATACATCATCATCTGCATCAAAGAGAGACACATCTTCAATGTCATCACTGCTGTCCTGAAGTGGGGAGCAGAGGCAAAGGGTTACAGGAGGAAAATGAAAACGTTTTCAACTTTGACCTGGGACAGCTCTGATTACCCAGAAAATCACAGAGGCACCTCAGGATCAGAATTAGGGAAGAATGTGAAGATTTAACCACATACAAGCCTACACTGTGATCTGAGAAATGATCATTAGGCCTCAGCTTTGGTGAGCTGCACCTGGTTTTAACAAACAGCCTCTGACACTTGTTCTTCTTGCCCAAATAACAACCCAGCTGGGGCAGTTTTCGTTCCTGAGCATCCCAAGAGTCACTGCCCGGGACTGTGGCCAGGACAGAAAACTGCTCTGAGAAAAGCTACTCTGCTGTGACCCCCTATGTAACCTGTGGTGCAAAGTGAGCAAACCCTAGAGCTCCGTGAGTGTGCATATGCGTGTGTGTGTGAGAAACACCTCTGTGTGTGTCACACACCTCTGCATGTGTGTCAAACACCTGTGTGTGTCAAACACCTTGTGTGTGTCACACACCTCTGTGTGTGTCAAACACCTCTGTGTGTGTCAAACACCTCTGTGTGTGTCAAACACCTCTGTGTGTGCGTAACACCTGTGTGTGTCAAACACCTCTGTGCGTATCAAACACCTCTGTG
>VZRV01008988.1:197997-209971 GCA_013398115.1 Falcunculus frontatus
TCTAAATTCTTGGTCTTGTGGATAATTGGCTTGGCTTGCCAATTTCTCATTAGTACTACTTATCTCTAAAGTACACCTGGTAAGTTTTTTATCTCTTTTCTTTTTCTCTATTCTGCGTATAAGTAACTAGTTAACTATATACTAGCTATTACATTGTATAAGAAGTTATTCATATTAGATTATATGGATATTAAAAGTTATGATTCAGGTTATAAGCATCAGGTTATAGGTATAGAAACTATGATTTAGGTTATAAGCATCAGGTTATAGGTATCAGGTTATATTAATATTCTTCAAGTTATATTGATAAAAGTAATGATTTGGGTTATATTAATATTAAGGTTACATAGATATCTTATGACTCAAGCTGTATAAGCGCTTTGTTGTTGTGATCTGAGTTACATAGACATCAACCCTGACCCTCGGACTGCCTCCAGTGGAATTCAGTCAGCCATTTCACAGGTTATCACAGGCTATTGCTGATAAATACAGTATCACATAAAAACTCAATTTACTTTTCTAATAAAGGAGTATTTATAAAAGAGGTTATTGCCGCTTTTTAATAGTGTCTTGCTCCTCTCTATTCACCACGTGAAGCATCCAGCCTTTCTGCTGTAATAGCAACACTTCAGCCTTAAACAGCGCTCTGATAAAGCACGTTCTGTTCAGAGACAGCTGCTGAGCTGCGCAGGCAGAGCTGCGGTGATACCACCGCGGTCTCATCACAGCAGGGTAACACCTACACTGTGGGGAGGGCAAGGACAGCCTGAGCGACACCGGCTTACACAAAAACCACCAAAACTCTCAGCACCGCTCTGCTTGGCTTTGTCTGCTCGTGGATGCATCGTGTCCTGCACCACCCAGTCTGGCATAGGCTGTGTCACATGCCAGAGTCCAGGTGCACAGAACGGGCCAGTTTAGTTCAAAGGTCAATAATTAAGGCACTAAAACTGACAGTAGATTGGATATTACGAAGGAATTCCTCCCTGTGAGGGTGGGGAGGCCCTGGAACAGGGTGCCCAGAGAAGCTACGGCTGCCCCTGGATCCCTGGCAGTGCCCAAGGCCAGGTTGGACAGGGCTTGGAGCAGCCTGGGACAGTGCAAGGAGTCCCTGCCATGGCAGGGGTGGCACTGGATGGGCTTTGAGGTCCCTTCCAACCCAAACCCTTCTGTGATTCTGTGAAAAGCAGCCTCCCCTCAGTCACCTCTGTGACTTCATGTACCAGGCCTGGCACCTTACTGCAGGTTAATTCCCTTCCAGGCCATCTCCAACACCCTCTCCCAGCTTTCCCTCTGCCGAGCTGAGCCAAAGCCCATCACAGAAGGACTTGGTCCAGCCCTGCCCTTGGGGTGATCTCACATCACCACCTTTGCCTGTCACCCCTGCCAAGCACCTGAGCACCCACAGCTGCAGGGAGATGCTGATTTATCCACTCCAGTTTGAACACAACCCTCTGATCCTCCTCACTTCGTCATGAAAAGCAATCAGCCTTTCCGTGATGTTTTTCCATCAGGCTTTCTTCAGGAGACGTTTTCCGCGGGGGGTTGTGACGCAGGTTCCGTGGCTGCACCGGGGTGGGCTTAGCCTCGTTCCTTGGGAGCAGCTGCCATCCTGTGGCGGAATGTGAAATCCCTGCTCCCTTGAGCCTGGAAACGCTGCCAGCCACAGCCACCTCGCAGCGACAGCCCCTGTGCTATGGCACAGATGTGCCGGGCCATGCCAGCTGCCAGCCTCCCTGTGGTTATTTTTCACTGGCTTCGTCCCAGGATTTGCAAGTCGAAGATGGCACTGAATTAAACAAACCAACACTAATCACAACCCCACTGTGGGGTGAGTTTCAGAGATTCAGAGACTTTCATTTCAAACCAGAACTGCTGCTGGAAGCCCCTCGACATGACTATGGGCAGGATTGGCCTCTCTCAAACCTCTGATGCAAGAGGTTTCTGGTACACCAGCCCAGATACTCAAAGCCGAACAGTTAGAAAGGCTTTTGTCTTCCTGTTAAGTTCTGAGCATTAGTGGAAACCACAAAATCGCGGAGTGGTTGGGGTTGGAAGAAACTTTAAAGATCATCCAGTTCCATCCCCCTGCCATGGACAGGGAACCTTCCCCAATCAAGTACATGTAGGTATTTATCCACAGAAAGGGGGAAATGAAACCCCCTACCCTATTTTGCATTTCATAGAAATTAAATGTGAAGCTGCTTTCCACAGGTCCTGGGGCTGGGGCTGCTCCTCCCCAGGGCAGCACCGGAGCTTCCCCTGCTGAACCTCCCCAGGGCTCCCTCAGCTTTGTGTCCAGCCTGGCCAGGTTCCTCTGGATGGCAGCACCTCTCTGGGGTGGCAGCCACTCCTCATGGCTTGGTGGCATCTGAGGGCACCCTGCCCGTGGTCTGGGGCATTAATTAATCACGGTAAAGAAAATCAGACCCAGGATCCACCCCTGGTTCCTGGCCTCCAAGCAGACTTTGTGCCACTGCTCCCCCCACCCTGCACTCAGCTTTCAGTCCACACATCTTCAGTTTCTACACTCTAATCAATCCTCAAAAGCTCTGATAAGATGTTTTTATTATTATTCTCACAGGGTTGAGCCCATGCTGAGCTGTGTTGGTGTCAGACAGTCTGTAATGACAGCAGGTTTAGGGAGTTAAATCCAGGAGAGGGCTCAGTCCATTCACTGCCTTGAGAAACAGCTGAATATATCAATAGTAATTCTTAGGAAAACTTACCGTGGGGATGTGTTTTACACTGAAAACCACGGGGAGTATACTTAAATATACTAAATATACTTAAATGTGTATAAATGGATATATCTATATTTTATACTTAAAGCCACATGGCAGACTCAGCTGGGCACCGGAGTCCCCAGGTTGTGGCTGTTAGCTGGACTCAGGGATCACCTCAGATAAATGTGTTATGCCCGAGTTCTGGAGCAGGTGTTTTCCTCTCCCCAGTAAAAGAATCCACAGGTAGGCCTTTAATTTTCCTTAGCCAGGCTTTCCTTCTGGCTTTCTCCTCAGCTTCCATGGGCTTTGCCTGCTGTGCCTGGTGCTGAGCTGCCTCAGTTGCCTCATGCGCCTCCTCCTCTGCTGTCAGAAGCCTGAACCCACTGTCCCTGCGGGAACCACAGGGGCAGGAGGGCCTTGTTCCCCTGGAAACTTCATTTCTGGTTTGTGCTGCCGTGCCGGGTGTTGGCTGCATCAGCTCCGAGGAAGATGTGCAGAGATCGATGAGCTGATCCCCATCTTTGGGGACAGGAGTATCTTTCCCGTGGCCACTGGGAGTTTTCCTTTCTCGCAGCGAGCCACAGAACTTGGGGCGTACAATGCAGGGAGCAGGGATGGAGGATTTCACAGTGGGGCTGTGCAAAGAGTTCTGCAGCCTGAGTCGCAGCATTTTGGTTTCAAAGGGTGTCGAGATTTTTGTCATGGTCAGAGAGTCACTGTGCAGCCTGGCACACTGGAGCTGGGCTGCCTGCTCCTCCTTGTGCTGCAGGGGCGTTTTGGACATTGGCACCTTCCCAGGGCGCTGTTGCTGAGCTTCCCTGGCCTTTGCAGGGAGCTCAGTGCTGGAGCTGACTGGGGCTGGCTTGCAGGAGTTCTGCAGGCTGCCGATTGTTAAGAGGAACTTGTCAGGGGACATTGGGCAGCTTGGGTCTCTCTTGGGCAGCTCAGGCTGAAAAGTGTCTTCTGCCTCCTCAGGTGCAGGGGGAGCAGGGCCCTGCTCGGTTTCACCACCTGTATCCAAAAACAAGCAACACATTTGGGGTTGAGAGGTTTTCCCAACACTGCAGATCATAGAACCAAAGAATCACAGAACAGGCTGAGTTGGAAGGAACCCACAAGGATCATCGAGTCCCACCCCTGGCCCTGCACAGACACCCACCAACCCCACCCTGGGCATCCCTGGCAGCGCTGTCCCAACGCTCCTGGAGCTCTGGCAGCCTCGGGGCCGTGCCCATTCCCTGGGGAGCCTGGGCAGTGCCCGACACCCTCTGGGCTGGTCTTTTCCTGATCTCCAGCCTGACCCTCCCTGGCACAGTTCCGGCCGTTCCCTTGGGTCCTGTCTTTTACCAAGCAGAGCATCAGCTGGCATCTGATGGCCTGAAAAGCAGGAACCCTTCCTTAGCCCATCAGTTTATCTGCAATATTCAGTTAGATTGTGGGGCTGGAGGATTTGTCATCAAACTGTATTGAATAGCTCTGGCTTAAAACAAAATAACATCACTGTGTTACAATTGAAAAGGTGCCTGTTTCTGTGCAGTTGCCTCTCCCAGGGATGGCAGATCCTGGATGTAGGTGTTCTCTCACTTTCTCGGTTGTTTGTAATGAATAATTCAAGCCCTGAATCAGCAGCATGTTTCCAAGCCTGCCAGCTGTGTGAATATGAATACTACTACTGATTTCTCTCACTCAGTTGGAAAATGACAGTGCCTGTCTTGAAAAATGTGTTGAATTTACACCAAACCCTTGAAAAGGCAGAAAAGGTTTCACAGAAGCCTAGAAAATGACAGAGCCATTGAAATGGAACAGCACATCTGCTCTTGACAACAGCAGAGAGGATGAACGTGGGCTGGGCTGAAGGCAGTGGGTGCTTGGTTTGTAACTCAGTTTAGAAAAGCCAGAAAAGCAGAGGCTCAGTGTGATACTTTTGGGTCTTCCAAAGGCTCGTCGCTGCTCTGCGCGGGCACCCTGGCGCTTCCCTCTCCAGGACTTCTTGTCCTTCACCTCCTCTCTGTCAGCAGGCAGGGAATAGTCCCACACCACATCCTCGAACTGGAGCAGCACCACTCTGCTGGAGGAATTGGTCACCATCCTGGAGAAGGGAGGGAAGAGCCATGAAAGCACAGGAATCATGGACACAGCAGGTCCTGCCTGAGGGGCTCCTGTGCAACACAAACCCCCAG
Organism: Falcunculus frontatus; assembly: GCA_013398115.1. Taxonomy (NCBI): domain Eukaryota; kingdom Metazoa; phylum Chordata; class Aves; order Passeriformes; genus Falcunculus; species Falcunculus frontatus. The sequence continues at coordinate 202,904 of VZRV01008988.1, forward strand.
GGCTCAAACAGATCTGAGATAATCATCTCTCCTTGAAGGAGCAGCAGCAATTAACCCCATCAATCAGACACTGCACATTTTGACTTGTGCTCTGTGGGAGCTCTCTGGGGCTCTTTTCATTCAGCTCCACGGCAAAATTAATTTTTAAATAATTAGGATGAAAACTGCCAGCAGTGGACAGAGCTGGGTCAGTGCAGTGCTGAAGGATGGAAGTACCTAACTCCAAATACCATACTATTGGGACATTTAAGTGTGGATTGGAGGCTATGCTGGTGTGGTTGGGCTGGAGTTAATTTCTTCATAGCTGCCCACTTACTGCTGTGTTTTAGAGTGTGGCCAGCCCAGCCTTGAAAACACAGCAGTGTTTTACCCATCGCTTCCACAGAAGCTGGGAACCACCTTTAGTTAGAGGTGCACAAGTGAATGAACCTGGAGGGATTTCTCATTGTTGGCCTTTATAAAGAGGCTGTAAGAGGTCAGGGAACAGGCAGAGACACTGTCAGGTATTGGCTTGATTCTCCAACCTCCTAAAAGTTTCTGAATTCAGCTTTGCAGTTGGGTCTGTATCTTCAGCTGTAGAGAAACAGGAAATTGAACATTGCTGAAGAGACTGAGGAAAACTCTTCAGCCATTGTGAACTAAACCGGATTATTGAAGCAGTTAGTAAGTAGTAGAGCCCTTTAAAAGTTATTTGTGAGAAGGAAAAACACACAGTTCCTTAATTTCAGTGTAATCTACCAAATTTGGGTCAGAGCCTGCTGGCAGCTGTTGTCACCCACCTGTTTCCTGCAACACAGAGAGAAGACAGGGGGTCCCCACTGCTGGTGGGCTCCAGCACTCTGAGGCAGGTTCCAGTCAGGAAGTTGAATATCCGAATGTGTCCATCAGCACAGCCACTGATGACTCTGAGGTAGAGGAGCTCCAGGGACAGGACTTCCCTGAAAACACACCAGATGAGGGTTGGCACTTCCATGGTGCTTTCACAAGGAGAAATGGTCAGAGAGCCCTTCTGGCCTGGGGGAGGAGCAGAGCTCTGGCTGCAGCCTGCACTGAGGAGTGGATCAGGACATTCCAAAGGTCTGACAGAGCAGTCTCAGATCACTCCACGTCCAAATCAACAGCCCAGTGCATCCTTCCACTGGAAGATGTCCCTGCCCGTGGCAGGGGGGTGGAATGAGGTGATATTTAAGGTCCCTTCCAACCCAAACCATTCTGGGATTCTGTGATTCCATGCTCCCCATAGCAACCATATGGTCGTGGCCATCTGCTGCATTTGGAATTTTAGTTTTATGTCCAAGAAAATCAATGCAAACCATATGATTCTCCAGTTTTCACAGTTGTAGATACAATTAAAGTTTGAGGGAACGGCATAACACGCAGTTGGTCAGCATGAAACTGGGCTGCCTCTGTTGCTGCCCAGGTAATGTGACACCCTGGGGCACACGGAGGGGGATCCTTGGAACACTGGACTGTGCCCTGTCCGTCTTTGGTCATTCCTGTTGGTGATAAACAGGTTATGGGTTTGCATTTCGGGTCGTTCCAGGTCTTAACTGAAAATGCTGCTTGTGACCACGTGGTGCCTGACAGGGCCTTTGAGATAAAGATTGGTGAAAGTGGGGATATTTCAGATCCTAAGACCAATAATTAAGGCATTTTCTGGTCCTGTAAGGGACACATTTTCTTTACAGATTCAGTCCAGTGTTGAATACAACTTGAAACACATCTGATTCCTACTTGGGATGGAAGAAAGCCATCAGGCATTTCCTGAGTTTTCCCAACATGCTCCATCCCAGGGCATATCCATCGCTGCTCCCTGTGACAAGGTGCCACTGATCAAAGGACAAGCAGAGAACTGGGCCTTGGTGCCTCTCTAATGTCTGCAATATGAAAGAAAAAGGTGCAACACTGTCAGTAATCTGGGTGTAAATCTGTCTGAGGTGTCCCATGGCATTCGGGACACCAGCCTGATACTGTTTTATAGGGTGTTACTGTACCAGTGCACCCTATGGATAACTGTGGGTGTGTGTTATAGTCACTGAAATGTTCTGGGCTTGGTGCTGCTGCTGAGCTCCTGCCATGGAATTAACATCCCTTTTCCATCTCTATTACGTGTGATAAAGAGATGTTACTCCACCGAGACCTTTCTGGTCTCTGGAATGTTGTTCCCGGAGGGAAGAGAGGAGCCTGCTCTGGCTGAAGGGGAAGGGGCTCAGCTGGAGCTGGGATCTCTGAGATATCTGGGCTCTCTCTCGATTTCTCCTTGGGTAAAGAGCTTCACTCCTCTCCCAGGTATGGACTGGCACGTATCCTGGACACCTACTCGGGGAATTCACAGACTCTCAGTGCTCCCACAGCTGCCCAGCTGCTTCAGCTACAGAAACTGCTTCTGAGAGCAGGTTTCCTGTTTTTGGCTGATTCCTGGTGCCTCCAGCCCCAGGTTAGTGAAGCTCTCCCATCATCTCCCCAGGTTCGGAAGGTTTCTATGGGAGCAGAGATGAGCAAATCTAAAGAGAGCGAGCAGTGATGGGGGTGAAGCAAATCACACCCTGCCTTAAAATCAACAGCTGGTTGCAAGTCAGTTTTTAAATTATCTACAGTTTCCTTTATTGGTTTAGACTGCTTTGGGGTTATTTGGGGAGATTGATTTCTTCTTTAGAAAGTCTTTGGTAAAAGCAAAAACTGTGATAAACTTTCAGAGAGTTGTGACCGCTTATCCAGAATTACCCACCTGAGAGGAAACTCACCTTGATCAGAGCCCCTGTCTCAGCACTCCAGACCTTCACCAGCCCTCGGTGACACCCACTGACCACGTGGGTCCCGTCCATCCTCACTGCCCACACAGGGCTGTTGTGCATCAGAGTCCTGAGACATTTCCCACTCTTCAGGCTCCACACTGTTGGGGCAAAGGGGAGGAGAATTAAAAATACATCTGCCCCAATGATGAGTGTTGTCAACAACATGAATTAAAAAATACTATTGGATTACAGTCACACCTTGTACCTGCAGCTCTGTGAGGAGCTGAGTGTTGGCTTAAAAAGCATAATTTCATGGCAAAAAATTTAAATGGAAAGTCCAGAAAAAGCACATCTTTTTCACCTTTATTCTATAAGGAAACATTTGGCAAAGCTGAAAGTTAATACCACTTGCCCAAGAGTTGGGCTGGCATTGGAGCCTCATAGCCATTAATTCTGAATAAAAGGAGAAATAATGAGAATTTAGTTCCTGACACAGTCAGAGGCTATGTGTGTGTGCATGTGTCCCCAGCTTAGGCTCCTGTAGACACACTCTCTGCCTTACATCCTTCCTTGCACCCCCCACCTGTGTCCCACTCACCCCAGCTCCATGTCTCTGCCCATTATCCTCCAGTGTTTGCCTCTGGCTGGGAGCTCCCAGTGTTGCCTCTCACCTTTCACCATCCCATCCCCAGCTCCCGACACCAAGTGTTCCTCGTGGGAATCCAGGCAGGTGATCGTCCCGTAGTGACTGCTGAAGGTTCTCACGCAGGCACCGCCGGGAATGTTCCAGTACCTGCAGAGCCCCGGCCCAAGAGACGTGGAACCAGATGAGCTTTAAGATTCCTTCCAACCCAAACCATCCTGTGACTCCATGGTCATTTCCTACTTAATGTGCCCAGCTCTTCTCTCACACACACTGGGTGTCAGGAGCTGTTCCACTAAGGTGTCAGAGAAATTGGAATGATCAAATCAGGCTTAGCATTAAAGTTTTACCCATATCCTTCCCTTTCCTCTCAGTTTGCCAGGGTTGGTGTCCCAGGCACAGCCCCAGCTCACCTGATGCTGAAATCGAAGCTGGTGCTGGCCAGGAGCCCTCTGTCCCCACTGAGGCAGAGAGCTCTGATGGGCCCAGCGGGGCCTTGGAGCAGAAGAGGCACTTCCTTCCCTCCTGGCACATGGAGCAGCCTCACTTTTCTGTTGGCAGAGGCAGTGACCACCAAATCCCCACCTCTGTAATGGATTATCCTTGTCCTGTCCGATCTGGAGAGAAGCAGTGGCTGGGGTGAGCTTGAGCCAGCTGCAAGGTCTGTGACAGCATTTCCCTGTGTTTAACTGAGCTGGGTGGGCAACACTCCTGTGGGGAATCCTCTGCAGAGCACCACAGCCACGGTCCCTGAATCTGCACCCCCCCTTTGTTTCACGGTGGGCTCGCAGAGGGGCGAGGGCTCCTCCCTGCCCCATATCCCTTGGGATGCACCATGGATCACTGATCCTTATTCCTTCAAAAACAGCTTATCTCAGTATCTTTGTTTTAAAAATGGAGACTTCTTAACACTGATGCTGAGGGACCTTCTCCAGCCATCCAGGAGGATCACAGGGAATGGAGCAGCTTTCCTAAAGCTGCTGCTGGCCCCACAGCTGGGCACTGTACTCACTGCTCCATGAGGACACGGGTCTTGTAGGAGCCACAGAAGACATTCCTCTCTTCCAGCTCGATCTTGTGAGTTTTCAGTTCCTGATAGGCTGCGTGCAGACTGAAATACTCCATCTGAGGGCAAGAGAAATAAAGAAAAGAAACTCAAGAAGGCAGGAATGCAGCATTATTCCACAGCTTTGAACATGCCAGCTCTAGTGAGGAGCCCAGCACAGACCCAGAGTGTCGGTAAGGAAAAGCAGAGTGCAGCAAGTCCCTGCTTAGTCCAGGGCTGTTCCCAGGCCGTGTTCTGTGGCATAGATGGAAGCCCTGAGAGCTGCACCCTTTGTTCTGTGGGAGGAAGGTCCCTGGCCCCAGGGCTGTGCTGTGACCAGGGACACACGAGGCAGAAGTTTGGGAATGTCCCCCAAATTCCCTCCCATGTGGGAAGGTGCTGAGCAAGCCCTGGCCCTGAATCGCTCACGATGGGGCAGTCCAAAAGCAGGAGAGGGAGAAGAGCAAAGAAACTCCGAATTCACTGTGCTGTCTTCTGAGACCTGTCCTTCCTCCCCAAACGCTGAACTGCAGCATCCTCGGAAGGCAAACAGCCTCCAACAAACCTTCGATTTACGTCTCTTGGGCTGCTCCTTGTCCTTCACTTCGATGACCTCACCCTCATCATTTAACTGGGGAATTTGCACATCGACTCTTTTAGCATAGTTTGGAATGGTTTTTCTAGGACACAACTCCTGGAATAAACCAATAGAGGCAACAATTACCGCAGAGCCCACACACGCAGCGGGTGCTGCTCATCTCCTTGGGATGCTGAGGCTCCCTGCAAAGCTGAGCTGCACGCACTGGCTTGTTGTTGAGACCTGGCTTATATTTAGCACTTTATCTATCTAAGGTTTAACTTCTGGTGAAAAAGAATTGCTTTTTATTATTTTTTTCCAAACTCTAATCTTAAGCTTTTAATAAGCAGCAAGATTTTGAGCTCATCTTGTCTTTGGCAGGCACTCGGTTGATTCAGAATCCAAACTCATTGAGATGAGAGGCTCTCAAGACACCTTGGTCAACACTCAAGATTCATTTTTAGCCTGTGAAACCTTCCCTGTAGCCTTTTTTGGGGGCAGCACAGAGCTGAATTTATGTGCTCCTTTCACAGCCCAAAGCATCAGAGGCTCCAGGCTTTCTCTTGGGAGATGCCCCTTCACACCTCGCTCGGTCTGTGGCAGGTCCTGCTGGCCAGGACGATCCTCTCCCAGGAGTTCTGCGTTCCTGTATTCCAACCACCACCCCCAGCTCCTCATAGAGACCTTGCATTTCCCTTGCCCTCTGTGGAGCAAATGAAGCTCATTCCTGAGCTGCCTCGGGAGCTGTTGTAGCTCTGCCCAATCTCCACTACCTCCAGAAATTTTCACTGGGACCAAACTCTGCTTTCTTGATGATGAGAATGTTTGGGTCCATTTTTAGAGTCACAGGCTCTCTAAAGGAGAGTAAAAGCTGTTCTCTGGTGCTTCCTTGTGACAGTGTGAAGTGTCACCTGGCTTTGCTCTGCAGCTGGAGGCAGAAAGGCCATGGCAGGGTTGGGGGCAGCCTCTGGTACAGGAATTTCCATGTAGCAGCTTGGGCAGCAGCCAAACCCCCTCTTTTTGAAGTGCATGATAGTGTCAGGAGCCCAGGTGTCCCACCTGCAACTGCAGGAGGTCCTTCTGCACTGTGCTCCGACACTCCTTGTCCTCCTGGACCTGCGTGACCAGGAATTCCCAGTGACTGTTCACAGCAGAACAGGCATCCAGGGATTTTGGATCCAAAAGCCCTGGGAAGTTAAAGGGCCAAATTGACTTATCCCCACTGGAGACCACTCCTTACCCTTAGGGGAAACCACCCCCTGGAAAATGAGAGCAGCGTTACCCAGGATGGACATGGACAGCTGGAATGGCAGAAAGCGAGTGAAATCCTTGGACTGGCTGTCATTGGAGCCTGACTGGAGAGACGCAGGAACCATGGTGTCATCTGGATCACCTAAGGACAGAGGTGAGCTGTCCCCTGTGCCAGGACCCTCCTGGGCAGGGCTCTCGGTGCTTTGGGGCCAAAAGCACGTTCTGGTGCCTGGCCACCTGGGAAACAGGGAATTTCCAGTCCTGTAAGTGCTGGAGTTTTGGTGCCATGGACAGCACCGTTGTCAGCAATGCCCTGGAAGAGCTGGGTGGTCTTTGACTCTTCTGCTCATCACTTCAGCACCGTGCAAGTCACAGGACAATGCTGGAAACGCTCCTGGGCTGCAGGACAGCTCACACCAGCGGGGCTGAGGGACAGGGTGACCCCTCTTCCCCCATCAGCCCTGTCCTGGGGAGTGCCGAGGGCTCCTCACTTACATCAGGGGGTCAGAGAGCCGCGGGACACCCTGGGGGGGCTTGGCGGGGACGCAGTGCCTCGGTTTGCTCTGAGCTTTGCACCCTCCACCTCCAGCTCCAGCAGTCACCAGCACGGGAAGGTGACAGCCCCAGGCTCCAAGGGGGCACAGCAGAGCCACTCACGCCAAGGACATGGCACCGTTTCACTGAGAAAGGGGAAAACCTGCTCTGCCTTCAGCCGCTGGACTTTCATCAGTAGAAGTACGGCTGGAGCTGTGACATTGGAGAAGGAAGGAAGGGACCCGCTCACCCGCCCGGGGCTCCCCGCCACCGCCACCGGCAC
>VZRV01008988.1:210387-222021 GCA_013398115.1 Falcunculus frontatus
GGGTGCTGGGGGATGCCAGCAGCCCGTCCGGGTTGGGGACCCGCAGTCAGGGCAGGGCACCGTGGAAGACCCGAGCACAGCTGGGCTGGGCAGTGACACAAATGGGCACGGAATGCCCCGGGAAGTGGGAGCACGGGTGGCCTTTGGACACAGGTGTTTGGTTTTAGACACAGGAACCCAGAGGTCACCCAGGTCATGGGCACGCTGTGATCCCGGAATTTGGTAGAGATTGTGCAAAGGCTTCGGTCACACACGTTTTTGACAGGTAGCTCTGCCTGCCTGAGCTTCCCCACGGTGAGAAAAGAGCTGATTTAGTCACCTAAAGATCACAAATGCTCTGGGAGTCAGAGTAAAGGCTGGTTCATCCATCATTTGGGACAAGGAAGGAGGATTAACCAGGTCCCTGATCTCACCTCCCTCCAGCAGGGCACAGCCACCTCCCCCAGGACAGAATCCCTGCTGTCCCCCTCTCCCTGTTTGCAGGAGCACCCCGGCAAGGCAAACCCCACCAAAACCAGCTCTGAGACCCCCAGAGAACCCCAATTTTCCCTGTGCCCTGGAGTCCCAGGCTTCATAGAGACCCCAAGCCCCAGTGCTGACACAACACCCTCTGCAGCCACCCTCATTCCCCAGGCAGGGGGAACAGGAGGGTGGGAGCACATCCCACCCTGCCGGCTCCCCTCAGGACCCCCAGAATGACTCCAGCAGCTTCACAGGAGCTGAACTGGCACCCGAGGGCACTTCCTGGAGTTAAATGTTGATGTGAAGGAATCAGAGAAGCACAGCCCAGCACTGAGACAGCAAGCTGAAAGGTGAGAGAATTGGATTTGTTCAGCCTGGAGAAGAAGAGACTCCAGAGAGACCTTAGAGCCCTTTCCAATACCTGAAGAAAACAGGTTTCTGTTCCTGAGAGCTGAGAGGGACTTGGGACAAGGGATGGAGTGACAGGTCAAGGGGGAATGACTTCAAACTACCACGGGGCAGTGTTAGATGGGATATTGGGAAGAAATTCCTCCCTGTGAGGGCGGGGAGGCCCTGGCACAGGGTGCCCAGAGCAGCTGTGGCATCCCTGAAAGTGTCCAGGGCCAGGCTGGACAGGGCTTGGAGCACCCTGGGATAGTGGAAGGTGTCCCTGCCCATGGCAGGGGTGGAACTGGCTGGGCTTTAAGGTCCCTTCCAACCCAAATCATCCTTTGATTTTTCCTATATCTCTTCTACTCCCCACACAGCCCTCCTGAGCCACAGCCCCTCTGTGCTGCTCCTCAGCCCTTTCCTTGGGAACCTGTGCTCCTTCTCCAGCTGAATCTTTGAGCTGCTGCTGGGGCTCAGGTGGCTCTGCCCACCCAGGAACCCTCCCCATGCTCAGAGCCATGGGATCAGTGTTTGCAAACAAGCAAGGAGTTCTTGAGGCATGTAAGAGTAATTTGAAGATTAAAGCCATGGGGGAAAATCAGCTAAAACAAACCGGGTGATTTCCTGGGTCGAGCTGTTCTGGGAAAGACACCTGGAGCTGAAATCCTGTGTCTGGGAGGTTTGCACTGGGAAGAACTGGGTGCGAGAGGCACCACGAGTGTCCTTATAAACACCAGCATCCCGTTCTGATGGTTATTTTATTGCAGAGCTCTCTGAATCTGTCACCAAACTGAGGGAGCCCCCACCCAGCCCAGGAGCCTCAGGCAGCCCTGCTGTGAGGAGCCCAAACAGCACGGATGGGGATGGGGGAGGAAAAGTAGTGCTGCCTTCCTTGTGCTCCTGGGATGTGGAGGGAGGCTTGGGAGCAGGCTGCTCATGGAGCTGGTGGCAGAGGTGCCTGACAGTTCTCAGAGGAGAAACTCCAAGCTCAAAGCGTGGTGGCTGGGGCTGTGCCCTCATGGCCACAGGGCTCGCTCTGGGCTCAGGGTGGAGGCACCTGGAGCCTTTCCTTGTCCCGCTCTCCCCGCTTAGGAGGACACCGAGCGTGGAATAGCGAAGAACTTGCCCGGCATCGCCCTCCTCTCTATCTCGAGCCATAGGGAGAACAAATCCATCTCCCTGTGCTCCGTGGCCAGCTGGAAGGTGAAGCTCTGCAGCAGCGTGGTGAGGAAAAGGAAGAGCTCAATGCGGGCCAGCGCCTCCCCCGGGCACATCCGCTTCCCTGGGCACGGAGAGAGGGGGTGACACCAATGGGGACCGGAGGGACAGGAGGGTGGGCAGACAGCCCATGGTGAGGGTGGCATGGTGGTGCCACTGGGTGTTTGTGCTGGCACTCCTGGGCACGGAGCTGGCAGGGCGGGGCAGCACTGACCTGCTGAAAATGCCATGAAGGCCTCGCGCTTCCTGAACTCGCCCTTCTCATCCAAGAAGTGTCCTGGGTCCACTTTTTTGGGGTTCTCCCACTGGGTTGGGTCCGAATGCACAGAGGAAAACACCGGAATAACGGGAGTGCCCTGTGGGAGAGGGATGGGCAGGGATGTGAGGAGGGACATCAGTACCACGCCATGGGCTCTGCTGGGGTGCATTAGTCAGGAGGGAGCATCCGGGGGGCACAGGGGACACTGCGTGTGCACCTCAATGCCCAACCAGGTTCCATGGGGAGACAGCCTGGAATGATGGCTCTGTGCCACTAGGACAGCTAATAGGAGGCTCCTGTCTCCATGGTCCTGCCAGTCCCTGTGCAGCTCGTGAGACACAAATTACTGAGTTATTCCCATGGATTTCTGTTCAAACCCCTCTCACTGCCCCAAATCCAGAGGCAGGAGATGTTCCCTCGGGGTGGGCTTTGCACCCAATGCTCATGGTCACACCAGGAGGGGTGGCTGTCCCCACATCTGCCGAGGGCTGGCCTGGCCCCACACCAGGGTGGGCTCCTGCTCTGGCCCCGCAGCCCTGCACGGCTCCAAGGTGGGAAGAGCAAGGAAGGGGCACGGGGCTGTGGGCAGGACAGGTAGTGACATTCACCTGCCTCTGCTCCCCTCTGAAAGGTCATTGCCACTGAGGATTGGGAAAGACCCCAGACCTTCAGACGTGTGCAAACAGTCCAGGGACAAAGGCAAATCTCGCTCGAGCCCCGCTGCCACCTCTCCCTTGGGGACAGAGACTCCGGTGCCACCCCATGTACCTTGGGGATGGTGTAGCCCCTGAACAGGACGTCCTGTGTCGTCATGCGTGGGAAGTTCTCGATGCGGGTCTTGTGGAAGCGCTGCAGCTCATGGATCACGGCGTTGGTGTAGGGCATCCGCAGCTTGTCCTCCGTGCTGGGGGTGCGGCCGGTGCCCACCACGGCGTCAATCTCCTCCTGGACCTTGGCTGGGGACAGCAGGGGGGCTGAGTGCCTGCTGTGCAACCTCCCCAGAGTTTCTTACTGGCCTCCATGGGCACTTCGCCTAAAAGCAGGGATGGGCTGGAGGGGGAGCAACCTGGCCTAATCCCTTGCAGAGCCCCGAAACAGTCTCTGTCCTCATCCCTCCGTGGATCAGGCAAGCTCAGAGCATCTCCCACAGGCCAGTCCAGGGCCATCCGCACAGGCAGGGATGGGGCACAGGGAGAAGCACCCAGATCCCCCCGGCCTGTGGGAATCTGTGTCTAATGGCTCCCACCCTTGGGTGACCCCACAGGATGATTTTGGTCTGCCCCCAAACGGGACCCTCCAGGGCTGGGACTCCCTGCCCCATGAGCTCCTCGGGCACAGAGCAACTGTGTTTTGCTGCCATACCTTGGATGTGGGGGTGCTTGGCCAGCATCAGCAGGAAGAACACCAGGGTGTTGCTGGTTGTCACCGTCCCGGCGCCGAAGAGGTTGAACACTGACATGATCAGGTCTTCATGGCTGTACATGTTGTCTGGGCTGCCCTTCTCCTGCAAGGATGGGGTGGTGGGGAGGGATTCAGCATTGTCTGGGTGATATTGCGGGCTGGAGGGCAGCCCCCCCTTCGCAGCCCCTCTACCTTCTCTGCTTTCATCAGGAAACAGTCGATGTAGTCCCGGGGGCAGCTGGAGTCCAGGGTCAGCTGGTGGAACTGCACCTTCTCTTGGATGTGGTCCTTCAGCTTCTGGCAGTCGGCCAGGACCTTCTTGTGAGGCCCCGGGAGGCGGTGCATGATGCTGGGAAAGGTGTTGTACACCTGTGGAGGGAGGGGCACGGCAGGGCTCAGGGTCCTGACGGAGCCTTCCAGCCCTCCCCCCATGGCCACGCCGTCCCATCAAAGCCAGGGAGCATCCTCGGCCCCCGAGGGCAGCAGGCAGAGGGTGCTGAGCACACCAGGCTCCCACCTTGGCCACGGGGGACAGGAAGAAGCTGATGTAGTTCCCGATGGCATTGAGCAGCTCCAGGAAAGCTGTGTCGCTGTAGCTGTAGCGGCTCCCGAAGACCACGGAGCAGATCACATTGGAAACTGCGTATCTGAACATGGTCATGGGCTCAAAGGCATTGCCTGCAGCCACACGAGGTGAGAAAACATCAAAAAGTCACCAGTTATTTATCTGCTTCAAGACAGAAAACAGCCTTTCCTCCCCCTCTGAGCCCCTGGCTTTGAGCCCTGGCTGATCTGCTGGGCCTGGCAGCCACAGCGAAGAGCCCTCCTGAGCTGTGGGCTCTTCCATCCACCTCCCTGCTCCTAAACCCCTCCCAGAGCTTGGGCTGAGGGAAGCACAGGCAGCTGCAGGAAGCCCCAGAAGATGTACTGGCACTGGCAGGAGCTGGGTTTTGTTGGAGGGGAGGGCATCACCCTGATAACCCCGAGTCACCAGGGCAGTGCCCTTGCTGTGCATTCCCAGCCCCACACAGTTCAGTTCCCTATTCCTGTTCCTTTGGCAGGGAATGTTCCTTGGTTCAGAGCAGGATCTCGCTCCTGGCCCTTCAGCCGTGGCTGTAGCACATCCCTGCAGCTCCTGGGTGGGATGGGGCCGGATCTCAGCCCTTCCCTGCAAGGATCACCCACGCCAGGCCCTGCTAACAGCTCTGGGGCCATGCGTGTCCTTTGGGGTTCTTGTGTGTCCTCTGCCTGCCACAGGGCCAGCAAGGACAGGACCCACGTCACCTTGGAGCTTTGCTAGCACCTCCACCAGGTGCTGAGCCTCCTGCTGCACCTTCTGGGACATGGAGCTCTTCCCCATCCCGAAGTCCCGCAGGGTGCTGAGCGTGAACCTCCGCAGCTCCCGCCACTTCTTCTCATTGTTGGACACAAATCCTGGAGGGACACGGTGGAGATCAGCCCCTGCCCACCCTGCTGCTCCCCAGGAATGGGGACCCTGCTCGGAGCCGGGCTGAGGAGCAGCAGGGCGATAAGCCAGGGAAGGAGGCACATGAGCACAGTGTCCATGAAAGGATGAGGATCTCTACAGAAATCCAGAACAAAGCTGGAACTGCCCAGCTGGAATTAATACTGTCCTTGGACAAGGGGCTGAGGAGTTTAAAGGTCTTGAAGAGTGGGAAAGGGATGTTTGAGGAATCGGTTGCTGAGCCCTTCCCTTGACTCAGGTGTGGCCATCTGCTCACCCGGAGAGATCCAGGAGAGATCCAGGCACTCACCGTAGTCTTTGGAGAGCTGCTTCAGGAGGGGGATCTCGGGTCTGCCCCCAAACTCCTCGGAGTGTCCCACCAGAGCGTCCTTCACCGCCTCGTACCCACAGAGCACCACCACCGGCTTCAGCCCCAGCCACACGGTGAAGATGGGGCCGTAGGTGCTGCTGAGCTGGGGGGATGGGGAGCGCTGTGAGCCAGGGTCCCACACCAGTCCCTTCACTTCCTTTCAAACTGGGACTCGAGCCCACAGCACTGGTGGATGCCCAGCAGGGAGGGGAAGTGCCTCCCTCAAAGCTGCGACCTCATCCCACTCCCAGCCCAGCCCTGTCCCTGTCCCTGGGGCTTTTATCCCAGTGCCACTTTGAGGGTTCAAAGCATCATCTCTGGGAAGCAGCTCTGGACAGCCCTCAAGGGGTTATTGCCACGTGGGTCCCTTACAGGAGGAGGAGGCTTCAATGACAGGGTTGATTCTGCTCCCAGTAGAAGGGATTTAGGCAATTCCAGTAGAGCAAGAGATGAGGGAGGGAAGAAGAGAAAAGAAAGGTAGGAAAGGAGTCAGCTGTGGGATTCCTCTTTTATTTTGGCACGGGACATTCCCGCTGTCTGTCCAGCTGGGGCTGGGAATGGGTCCAGCACTGCCACTTGTTCCTTACCTTCTCGTAGTGCCTGTAGAGGGGCAGGACATCTTTCTGCCACAGGTTGCCCAGGATGGGCCACGGGGCTGGACCAGGAGGCAGCCGGCTCCTCTTCGTGTCACTCCTCCAGACCAGGAACCACAGGACAGAGAGGAGGAGGAGGGTGACGAGGAGCCCGGCTGATCCAGCATCCATCGTCACCGTGCTGCCAAGCAGGGAAGGAAATGAAGGAATTCCAGGGAGAAAGCTGAGCAGAGAGCAGAGCCCAGACCTGCTGTGTCTGCCCTTCCCTGGCCGGTGCAGGCACGAGGGCTCCAGGGGACACCGGCGCTGGTGTGTCCCCGCTGGGTGCACGCCTGTCCCCGCTGCGCTATGACAGAGGCCTCGGAGCCGCCTGGGCACTGGGAGCTCGGTGAGACCTCGCGGGAGCGCCGGGGGAGATGGTGACTGTCCCCTCCCTGCGCTGCTGAGTCACCTTTTCTCCGTGCTCCCTTCCGGTGGCACACGGCAGAGGAAGCTGTCACTGTCACTGTCCTGGCCAAGCCTTTCATGTCCCCTCCGGTCACTGCCCCGCTGGTCACTGCCTTGCTCTCCAGGGCAATGACCCAGGAGGGGATGTTCGGGTAAACAGAGACAGCTTGGAAGGGGGGCACTGTGCCTGGCCACACACCTGAGGGGTGACAGTGTCCCATCAAAGTCCTTTCTGATGGAAAAAGGATCAGGAAATAGAAAAACCCTTTTTTTCTGAAAGCTTTTGGAGTTCCTTTTGGGCTCTGGAGGAACATCAGCCCGAGGTGCTGTGGTTGTTGCAGGTGTGGGTTAACTCCTCCCTGGGCTCCTCCAATGTGCATCTTGCTCTGAGCACCCACACATCTGGCTGCCCACGAGCACACCTGGCACGGGCACAGCCACCACACCTCTGGTCGAGAGTGCTCATAGCTCTCAGCTGAGTAAGCTGGGCACAGGCCAGTTCCCAGGAAAGGATGGGATTCGTCCTGGAGGAGAGGGAGGAGGTTTGGGTCCCTGCTGGTCCCTGCAGAGGAAGAAGCCCCTCAGCAGAGGGAATTCAGTGGTGCTGGCAGAGGAGAGCCTGCACTGCACCACTCCCCTGGAGCAGAGCATCTCCTGGAGCCCACCCAGCCTCCCTGCCCTCTTCCTCACACCCTTCCCAGCTGAGCCATTTTTCCAGCTGATTTCCAGATCCCACCTTGGGCGTAGAGCAAAGCTACGCCCACGGGTTCCCCTGATCCCCTGCTTGGCTTCAGCTCAGCTCAGCTCAACAGTGACACTGACACTAAGGCAATTAATGTTATCCTAATGCCACTTTCCCATCGGCATCACGAACCTTGCGAGGTGCTCTGCTCCTCCAGGGCCTCATCCCCGTGGGATGGAGGATGGGTGAACATCTCTGCAGCACATTCCAGGCTGTCCCCTCTCCCCTCTGCCAGCCCAGGCTGAGGCAGCCACGGCAGCCGCTCACCATGAGGCCCAGAGCAGTTAAAGACTGAGCTGGGAGTATTTTTGGTTGCTCTCAATAATGCAGCAACACTGGCTGAGCAGAGCCTGGCTGTAATTACAGGGCCACTGTCATTTGTCATCACTGTCACCCCGCTCACTGCGAGGAAGTGCCATGGCTGTGTGATGCCAACACCTCTGTCACAGCCCTGGGGTCGTTTCTGGGGTTTGCTGTGGGGTGCCTCCCGAAAATCCAGTTGTATGCACTGTTAACCAACCCCTGGGGTGAGGACAGGCACAGTGTGATTTATCCCTGCAATAAAGCGTGGTTTGCATAGTCCCAGGGCTTTCTCCCGCTGGGACACAGGCAAAGCAGTGGCCAACACGGCATCCTCGGTGACCAGTGAAGAGCCAGAAGCCAGCAGGGAGTAAACGGTGGCCGCCTCAGGGTCAAGAGAGACCAGTGCGACATCAAGAGTGCCATGGTGGCAGAGTGCTGGCTGGAGATGGATCCCACCGGAGTGTTGTGGTGCCAGCCCTGGTGCCAGCCCTGGCAGTGTGGGCACTGAGCAGGCTCCAGGCTCTGGTACCTGCAGGTCCAACCCTGCACCCTCGGGGGCTCAGCACAGCAGCACTGAGCCCTTCCTTCATCCATGTCCATGTCCCAGATAAACCAGACTTTCCCCAGTGCCAGCACATTTCTCCTGGTTCATGAAACATCTCAAAGGTGCCTGGGAGCCCTGTGGGACACCGGGGGTGGGTCCTGCTGTGGGTGTGAGAGGCAGCCAGGTGGTTCTGTGTCCGCTCCTCCCAAGCAGGAAGACATGATTCAAGAGGAAGGTGAAGCAACCCTCGTTTTCCCTCAATAAATGTCATCAAACACCTGCTTTTGGTGTACCCTGGTTTTAATTGTAAGTGAGCAGCAGCAGCAGGTGATCTGTACAGGGATGGCAAAGCAGAGCAGAGCATGATCCTGGCATTGGGAACAGCTGTGGGAAGGTCAATGATTAATCAGGGACTGCCAGCCTTCCTTTGGGTCCTTCCGTGGCTGGAAAAACGAGAGCCAGATGCTCTGCCCATTAATCAGAGTCTGCATGGAAGGCAGAGGAAGGCCGGCTCTGTCAGCAGTGCCTGCGGGATCCATCCCGCTCCAGAGCCACGCACATCCAGGGCAGGATGCCCCGAGGTCGCTGGGCCCCAGTGTGAGGGCAGCCGGATCCCAGAGATCCATTAATACTTGGGAATGCTCCGGTGGAGCGGGTCCTGCTCCGCAGGCACAGCCCTGCTGCCTCTTTGTGCACCGGAGCCGGGAACCACAACGATGGAAATCCATCAGCAGCGCAGGGAACGATCTCCAGTGGAGAGCGGAATGGGAGCGGGAGGGATCCGGACCCTCCGCGGGAGCCGCGGGCACAGCCCCGAGCAGCAGCGTCAGCCCCGTCCCGGCCGAAAGGGGCAGCTCCGGTGCCATCTGTCACCCGGTGGGACAGGCACCGCCGGGCCAGGTGACAGATGGCAGGTGGAGCAGGGCTGCTCCTCCCGTGCCAGGCGCAGCGGCCAATTCCAGCCGGGAGAGGGGAGCAGAGGGAGCTGCAGGCCCCGGGCAGCGAGCCCTGCTGCCCGGGAATTCGCTCCTGCTCGGTGCCCGAAGGGTTTTTTACATTGCACGGGGACTGAAACATCGAGTGCAGAGCCTGGCGCCTCCTGGGCCTTGGGAATGGGGAGTGGGATGGGATGGGATGGGGTGGGGTGGGATGGGGTGGGATGGAGTGGAATGGAATGAGATGGAATCCTGCAGATGCTGAAAGCTCGTGCTCCAGCACAGCTCAGCCAGGACAGAGAAGGGCTTTGATGGTGGTCACTTGTCCCCACCAGCCCAGGGATAAGAGGTGGCAACAGCTCCCAGCTGCCTCCCCCACTCCCCTCCTCCGTTTCCCGCTGTTTTCCTGCTGCAGGGATTGCACAGACACTGCTTCCAGCCCGCCTTTCATTATCTCTGCCTCCTGGAACGGCAAACAGGGAAATGTGATTAAAGCCCTCTCGCAGGGAACTTATCAGTCTGTGAGAAGGCCAGGAGCTCCCTTCTCCCGGGAGAGAATCCCCGGTGCTCCCGGGGTGTCAGCAGCACAGCAGGGCTGTGGCTCCTGCTGCCTTCACTCCACGGTGCCCACCAGAGCCCGAGGAGAGGCAGGGTGGATGTGACATCGGCTGGTGGCGTGTCTGGGGAGCAGGCGGGGGCAGGAGGGCGGGATGCGGGTCAGGAGGAGCCTGCGCTGCACCTGCGGGTGGGGCCGGCGGAGCCAGCGCAGGGCTCCCGTCAGCGCTGCTCTGTCAGTGGCTTGCACTGAAATGGGCTGCTCTGACGGTAATTGGCTTTGACCCATCTGGGCCGACGCTATCAGATCTTGGAGGTTCAGCGGCCCCTAGACGCTGGGGGTGGACGGGAGGGACAACCCTGTCACCGTGTGAAGGAGGGAGCATTAGAGCCAGAGGCGTCGGGTGCTCAGACTTATTGGCACCACTGTGCTGATGAAGGCAAAGAGAATCCACCCCGACAGGGTGTTTGGAGCTGCCTCTGGGCCAGGAGGAGCCGGGCACCGTTACTGTGTCCTACATGGATTTCCTCGGTGTTGTCCATCAGTGTCACCCTTCCTGCACCCGTGGAAGGAGCCTCTTGCTGGCACCGTCTCAAAGATCCCATGGTGGGAATCACAGCTCCGAGCCATGCAGCTCCCTGTCCCTCTTCAAAGGAGCCGAAATTCCCTGTCTCCACCCCCAGACACCACAGAAAATATCTGCTTTTTCCATCCCGCAGTAATGGTGCAATTTAGAATGGAAAAACAGGGAGAGTAAGTGCTGAGCCTGCACCAGCTGATGCCAGGGGAGATGCCAAGAGCTGCCTGGCTGTAAAACATCCCCAGATCCTGAGAAAGGCTGTGGGCTGTGGTGCAGCAACAGCATCACAGGGAGGAAAGGGCCCCCTGGGTGCCGTCCCAGGGAAAGACCCCACACCAGGCATCGGCAGAGGCTTTGGGTTCCTGCAGCAGGAGCCCAGATCCCTCACCCCCATCCCGCTGGATTGAGCTGAGCGCAGCTGGAGCTGCTGCTGGGATCGCTTCTGGTGTGTCCCAGCCCAGCCAGGGAGCTCAGCCCCCTTCCCCTCCATCCCAGAGAGCCCATGGTACCCGATCCCAGCCCCTCAGGCAATTCAGTGCTGAATTCAGTGGCAGATGCTCTGGAGTCCCCTCGCTGCTGATCCCAGGGTCCCCAGCTCAGACAACCCCCAGCAGCCAAGGCCCCACCACCAGCCCAACAAGAGCCCCAAAACAGGCATGTTCCCCCTCAGTCCTTGCCCTCCCACACTGGGGAGCACCATCCCGGAGCTGGCAGGGCAAGGCTCTTCCAGGGCTTGTTTGGACTGACTGGAATAGCAGCAGCAACATCCCATCGTCTTCTTTAGGGGAGATGATGGACAATATATGGGAACTGCTGACTACTGGAAAATCCCCTTAGTCGGTCCTGAAAGAGGCTGTAAAATCCTGGGGCACCTTTCCAGCCCATTTTTCGGATGGGAAGGCAGCACAAGGGCTGCGAGGCTGCGGAGGAGCAGAAGCTTTGCGGGACCCGAGAGCGAGCGCGGCTCTCCTGACCCCTCTGGGGCCGCGCTGCCCCAGGGGCTGTTCAAACCGGCCCCGAGCGTCCCGAATGCCAGGGGCCGGGGCAGAAGAGATGGGGGTGCCGAGGTGGGAGCCGGGGGCTGGTAGGGTGCGGGAGCGGGGCCGGGGCAACTCTGGGGAGGTGCCAAAGGATGCCAGGAGATCCTGAGGGTGCTGGGGCCGTGCCGAGGGACGCCGAGATGATGCCGGGGGGATGCCAGGGATGCTGGAGTGGTGCTGAGGCCGTGTCACGGGACCCGAGGGGATGCCAGGTGACGCCGGGCGTGCCAGAGGGATGCCGGGGGGACGCAAGGTGATGCCGAGGCCATGTCTAGGGACGCCGAGGGATGCCGGGGGGATGCCAGGGCCACGCCATGGGATGCCGGGGG
>VZRV01008988.1:223297-240938 GCA_013398115.1 Falcunculus frontatus
GGGGGCGGGAAGAGGATTTATTTATTTTCCCTTCCCATCGCGGCACTGGGGCACTGGCACAGGCGGAGCGGCGGCTCCGCATCCCCTCGGCATCCCCAGGGCTTCTGCTGGCACCCCCCGTGTGCCCCCCGTGTCCCCCACGGCATCGGGGCACGTCCGGCTGGTCCGGGCTCCCTGGGTGGGCTGGAGCTGCTGCCCCACGGCCCGGAGCGGGCACGGGCTGGGGTGGCAGCGGCTGCGGCGCGGGGCTGCGGGAATGCTGGGCAGGGACGGGAGTGTGGGGGGAACGTGGCTTGGGAGTTCCAGGAGTCTGGTGTGGGAATCCCGCACAGGAGTGGTGTGGTGGGACCGCGGTGCGGGGGCACGGTGTGGGAATGTGGTGTGGGAGCGTGGTCTGTGTGTGCTGCCAGAGTGGGATGTGGGATCACGGCATGGGAATGTGCGGGAGCACGGTGCGGGAGCGTGCTGTGGGGCCGAGGCACAGGGAATGTGGTGCTGGAAACCCGGTCTGGGAGCGTGGCACAGGGAATGTGGCACAGGTAATGTGGCACATGGAATGTGGTGCCGGGAACGCGCTGTGGGATCGTGGCACAGGGAATGTGGCACGTGGGTCGTGCTGTGGGAATGCAGTGCAGGAGCACTGGGAGCCCGGCAGTGCCTCGCGTGGGGGAGCGGCAGGGAGAGGCTGTTTCGGGGACAGAGGGTGGGATTTTCCCGAGGGATTTTCCCGTGGCACCTGCACCGGGCCAGGTTCCCTCTCCAGAGCCTCCGAGGGGGTTGGACAGAGCCTCACCCCCTGGGAATGGGGGCTGCACGGTTGGGGTGTCCCCGGGTCCCCCAGCTCGGCGAGGCAGACGTGAGCCGGGCACTGCTCCCATCTCTGGCTCCAAAATGGTGCCTCTGACAGGGCCAGGAGCATCCTCCTCCCGCATCCCGCTGGAGCATCCCGCTGTGCCCTCCCGCAGCCCCGGGAATGGGGCCGGGGGCTCGGATAAACCCCGAATAATCCTCTTAGGGGATGTGCCGGGCAGCTGGGAGGCGCCAGAGGTACCCAGGGCCAGCGGCGGGATGTGGCCCCTCTTTCCTGCGATGGGGCACCTGGAGCATCCTCAGGGCTTGGCTGGAGCTTGGGGAGCATCCCTGTCCTCATCCCGGCTCCGCTGCTCCCCACCTCACCCACCGGCTGATGTTTATCCCTCTTCCCACTGTGGAGTCCTGAGCCCTCCTCTCCAGACAGCCGGGAATCAGGAATAATAGACAGGATTAAGGAATAAT
Source organism: Falcunculus frontatus (assembly GCA_013398115.1). Classification (NCBI taxonomy): domain Eukaryota; kingdom Metazoa; phylum Chordata; class Aves; order Passeriformes; genus Falcunculus; species Falcunculus frontatus. Next base: position 224,573 of record VZRV01008988.1, read on the forward strand.
AGATGAAAATATGGAATAATAGATAAAAACAGAGAATCATAGATAGAAATAAGGACTAATAGATGAAAATAGGGAAAAATAAGAGGAAGTAGGAAATAATATATGGAAATGTGGAATAATGCATAGAAATGAGGGATGATTAATGGAACTGAGGAATAATTAATGGAAATAAGGGATAATAAATGGAAATAAGGAATAAGAGTAGAACCCTGGTGTTTTCTCTCCCTGGAAGAGGCTCACTGGGGGAGGAGCACCACAGCCTTTGGGGCTCTGAGGGGTGTCCCCTCCTCCTTGTCACCAAATCACAGTGGGGTCCCCCTGCAGTGCCACGCCCCCTGAGTCTGGGAATGGGGATCACCGGGATGGATCCTGTTCCGGGCTGAGGGCTGTGCTCATGTGGGGGTTGTCTCCTGGGGGCATTGCTGCATTCCAGGACAGCAAGGACAGCAGGGACATCTGCCCAGCCACCCTACGGGGTGTGCAGAGAGGTGTCCCAGCCCCTGGTGTCTTTTCCTGCTTTAGGTGGTGCAGTTTCCATAAAAAAAGGGAAGGAAAGAGGGGACTGAAGAGAAACCCCTCTCCATGGGTCAGCAGGAGCCAGAGGGGACACGTGGGAGCAGCCCTTTCTCCCTGTGAGGAGGTCACACAGAGGGACCGGGAGACAGGGCCAAGGTGAGGAGGAGACTCAGGGTTTGGGTCAGGATTAGGGCCAGGGTCAAGGTCAGTGTTAGGGCCAGGGCTAAGGTCAGGGTCAGGTTGTAGTTAGGGTTAAGGCAAGGCTTAGGGTCAGGATTAGGGTTAAGGTCAAGGTTAAGGCCAGGATCAGTTCAGGTTAAGGATCAGAACCAGGGAATTGCTGGGTCAGGGAAGGATCAAGATCAGGGTTAGGCTCAGGGTCACGTAAGGAAGTGACTGTGTCCTTTCCAAATCCGGTCTGGAGCTCCATGTCCCAGGTGCCCCCGTATTCTTCTCCTGCTTCTCTTGGATCATGGGAGCCAGCACAGAGCTCCTGTTCCCACTGGGGAGAGCAGCAGCTCCCACAGGAGCTGGGGTGACCATTCTGGGACTGGGAGGGACTGGTCAGAACCTCTGCTGGGCCCTGAGCATGGGGTTTATTTTATTTTATTTGTTTTGTTATTTTATTATTTTATTTTGAATTTATTTATTTCATTTACTTTGGCTTTTGGGGTTTTTTTATCATTTCACTTGACGGAAAGAACTGGGGATGCTCAGCCCAGCCCAGCCTCACACTTGGTACCCAACCTTGGGAAGGATTCCTGTGCCAATCTGTGAGGAATATTCATCTCCGTGGGGTGAAAAAGGGGAAGAGAAACCAATGAGTGGCTGTAGAACATTCCGAGGAGGTTTCCTGCAAAATGCTTTTATTTTTATTTGTGTTTGTCCATCCCATTGGGAGGTCCCGCCCTGGCTCCAGGCAGTGGGACGATGCCACCAGGGTGTCACCTCGGTCACTCCAGCGGCCCCAACAGCCCTGGGAATTTCCCAGAATCGGCTTCATGGGGACTTTTTCCCATGGGGATTAAATCAGGCACTTGCAGCCACGCGCGGAATGACACGGCTGGGTTCCCAAAGGGCACAGAGGGCATGGAGGACACCGGGAATGGTGACGGAAGCTCGGAGGAGTTGGATTTTTCCTCCTCGACCTTTCTGAGCAACCCACGCTGTGTTCCCCGTCCCGGGGGCAGTGGTGGCATTTGGGGCTGGATGCCACCTCGGCGGCTCTCAGGGAGATGCTTTTCCAAGCACCAGGATTGCCGCACGTCCAGACGAAGCCTTTAAGCACCGGGGTTATTCCTGGTGCAGCAGGAATATCCGGCAAGGAATAAGGACATTTTCTTCTGCTGCACGAAATAAGGACAGAGGGAAATAAAAACACCACCCGGGATTTTTCCGACGGGATTTGCAGGAGGGAAAAACACCCCGTAGATAGCTGGGTTCCCAATCTGCACTTCGGGGTGCCAGGGACTCGCTGTCAGCAGAAGTCCCTGGGATTTCGGCTCTGGAGCCGGCAGATCCCGGCAGCCCCGGGGATATTTTTATCCTCCTCGCAAGGAGACAGCGCTGACAACCTGGAACATTCATGGAGCGGGCTGAGGGTTTTGTCCCTGCTCCAGCAGCCTCAGGGCTCTGCAGGGGATTCTCCACGATTTCTAAATCGGGATGGAAGCGTGGTCGGGATGCGACCCCGGGGAGGGAAGCGCCAGGAGCAGAGGGCCCCGAGCATCCCGAGCCAAAGGGACGCCAGCACCGAGCTCGCCGCCGGGAAGGGGGCAGGAGATGAGGACGAGAGGCTTCTCTGCCTTTCAGCCTCTGACCCCCATTTTGCTTCGCTTCATTCGCTTTTCCCAGCCGTGGGCAGGACGGAGGGAAGCAGCTCCAGCCCTCCCTGCCTGTTTCTCTCGCTGTTCCAGCCTGGCTCGGCTGCCCGCTGGGCGGGCACAGCTCCGCTCACCGCAGGTGTGGGGCCGGGGCTGTCGCACCGTGTCACCCGCGGGCGGGACGCGCCGGGGACGCGCCGGCGGGGCCGTGTCGCCGCGTCGCGCTGGATGTCGCAGTCGGAGCCGTTTCCGGAGGGAGTTGAGAAGCGATTTGAGGATATCAATATTTGATGTTTTGCTTCTTGCCTGCTAAAAAGGCGCCGGGAAAAATCCGCGGCTCCGCTGGGGCTCGGCGAGTGCCGGGTTTGAGCCGTCGGGATCTGTGTCCCCAGGGAGGCGCTGGCCAGCAGAGCTCAGGTGGCCGCAGAAGGTGGGGACAGCGCGGCCGAGGATGAGAATCCAGCCTGGATCACGGAGCTCGGCGCTTCCAGGGGCGTGGATGACACTGAGGGGCTTCCTCCTCCCTCTGGCAAATGCAGAGGATGCCCAGTGCTTTACCCAGGGCTGTGGATGAACCTCACTCCCCAACCTCCCCTCTGGGCTTTGGGGGCTCGAGCACCTGAAATTTTCCGCCAGGCACCGGAGGGAGGTGCAGGAGGGCCGGAATGGAGCCGGGCGCTGTCCCTGTGTCCGCGTGGGATGTGGGACAGAGCCACCCTTGGGAATCAGCGCTGCCGGCACGGCATGGCCTTGGCTGGGTGTTTGTGCCTCCCTCTCCAGCAGTGCAGCTATTTTTAGTCTGGAGCAAGGAGAAATCAGGGAATCAGCATTGGTAATTAAATAGTGATTAAATATTTATGGGCAGGCTGCAGCGAGGGCTGGCTGGGGCTGGGGTCAGAGGGGTGTTTGGGCAGGAGGTGCAGGTGAGGGACTTTTTGGGGCACCGTGGATGTGCTCTGCCTCTGTAGATGCATCCCTGCTCCTGCTGTCCCCACACTGGTGTGATGCAGTTCCCGTTCAGAGATAAATTGCCATGGAATCCTTGCCGTGCTCGGAGTTTTGCTGGCTCAGGGACAGAGCCAAGGCCAGCAGCTCCCTGTCATGGGTGGCCGGAGCACCAGAGGGGGATGGTGGCAGGGGACAGCGATGGACGGTCCAGCCAGGCGCAGGTGGCTGGCACCAGGAGATGCTCCAGGGAAGCACCAGCTCTGCTACACCTCCCCAAGTCAAGGCTGTGGACACCCATGTATTTATTTGGGAATCAACATAATTTGCTTGATTAGTGTTGGTTTCTGCTGGCAGCGATGAACTCGTGCACAGCAAATGCCCGAGCACGCCGTGGCTGCGTCCCCACTTGTTGGCTTTAGCTCTCCATGGTCATTGTCCCTTTCCCAGCTGCCTGCAGGGATGGAGTCTGGCTGCTGCCTGAGCAGGGCCTGGGATTGTGCTGGGAAAAACAGCTCGGGGTGGAAATCTAGAGGGGAAGGGGAGGAGCAGGATTTTATTTGCCAAAAGGAAAGAGGAAAGAAAGCACTGGGAGCTGGGAATGTTGGCTGCCTCTGGAAGGGATGCTCCTACGGGATGTGTGTAACTCATGGAATGAAGTTTTAGGGGATGGGGAACCAGCCAGGGAAACTGGGGGGTCTCTGCACCCCTCTCTTGGGGGGCACAGGGACCATCACCCGTCCTTAAGTGGGATTGTTTGGAGCAGGACACGGGAGGGAGAGAGGAGCACAAAGCTGGGAGGTTTGGGGAAGGGCTGGTGGAGATGCTCAGGGCTGAGCCCACTGGAAATGCTTTGCCAAAATCCCTGGAGAGACACTGCCATCCTTCTGTGCCAGAAAAGGCAGTGGGATGATCTTTCCCACTGGATGCCCTGGGGAAATTCCTGGGTACCGGCGAGGTGCTGCTGGGGTCTCTTTGAGCATCTCAAAGCATCTCTTTGAACACCTTTGAGTGCCAATGAGGGCTCAGCACCCAAAACATCCCGGGATGTGCAGGGCTGGCACAGGGGGATCTCTCTGGTGAAACCATTGGGTTTTAAACACTGAGGATGTGCTTAAAAACAGATCAAGGCCAGATTTCTGCTATTCTCTTTGAAACGTTGTTTTCTGCTCCCCAAACACACCCCAGAGCATAGCACGGGTTGGGATGTGGCTGCTGGGAGAGACGCCTGCCCACGGGACCTGGGATGTGTGAATCCCACCCACCACCCTGCTGGGAGAGCAGAAAACACAGGAAAAAATTCCCTTTTTCTGTTCAAGTGAGGAAGAGATTCCTGGGGATGAGCAGCAGGGATGTGCCAGCGGTGCCTCACTCCCTGCCACCTCCCACTCCTTCGGGATGCTAAAAATATCCTGAGCTGGGGACGGACGTTGTGGCTGTGCCCGTGGATATTTGCTGCTTTTTTCTCTGTTCGTGCTAATTCTGTGTCACTTCCAATCCTGTCTAAACGAGAGTGAAGGTGGTTTCCAGAGCAGGAGGAGAAGCTGCTCAGCCCTTGCTCCCAGGTGAGGAGAAGCTGCTCAGCCCTTGCTCCCAGGTGGGCAGTGCTCCTTAGAGATGTTCTAATCTGTGCATTTTAATAACTTATTTTAAAAACTAAAATAAACAGGGTTTGTTTAATTTAATTTAATCTTTTAAAATTTATTTTTAAACCACCATAAGTCAGGTGCTGGGACATCTTTCATGCCCAAAGCAGATTTAATGCAGTTCATTTGGGCAGGCCCTGGCACAGTTTTCCCACAGGGATATGTCTGACCCCCCCCGGAAGTGTCCGGAAGGCCCGTATGGATGGGGCTTGGAGCACCCTGGGACAGTGAAAGGTGTCCCTGCCCATGGAGGGGGTGGATTGATGAGCTCTAAGGTCCCTTCCAACCCAGACCATTCCGTGATTCTGTGATTTGCACTTTCTGCAAGGCTTTGGATGGGATGCATTTGTGGATGAGCTGCTCCAGTGCTGTGCTCACTGTCTGAACCTTGCTCTGTCTTTGCTCCTTATTTCCACTGTTCCAGCACTTCCCTTCCTCTCTCCAAGCTGAGATTCCAGCTTGGATGGCAGGAAGAGACCAGGCTGAGGAAATAAAGGTGGTTTTTTTCAGGATGGCAGCACCAATCTCTTGCTGTCCCTTAATGAACCTTTAGGGACCGATTGGCTGAATCCCAGCTGTGCCCCAGATCACATCGACACAGCTCGTTTTTCCAAATGAAAGGATGCACTGAAGTTGTTTAAAACCCTGGGAAAAGGAGTAAATGATCCGGATGTGGTGGTTTAAATGAGCCTGAGCAGCTGTGGTGCAGGGCCCTGGGCTCTGGATGTGCGGGTCCGCGGGCCGAGGACGGCGGGTTTGCGTCTCCTCCTGCATCCCGGCGCTCCTCCCTCGGGAAGACAGCAGCTGCCACGGGCTCTGGAGCGGTAAATCCATGTCCAGTGAGCAGCAGGAAGGGCTCTGGCGGGGCCCCGGGCAGCAGCTGCCGCCTCACATCCCGTGGCTGCCTCCGTGTGCGGAGGCTCAGCCGTGCGGACGCGCTGTCCTTGGGCTCCGGAGGGAGCCCAGGAGCCGCGTTCCTGTGCAGACACAGCGCCCTCTCCGCAGCACTGCCCGCTTCCTGATGGGAATTTCGCATCCCTGTTTTCCCAGGGATAATGGAAAAATAAGGGGGCGATCAGAGGCAGGCCCTGGACTGATGTGGGGCCTGGCAGTGAGCCATGGAGGTGCTCCATCATTTCCTTCTTTAGGAGATGAGGCGATGGCTGGTGGGAGCAGAGATCCTTAAATCCCCCCCGCATCCCGATGGAAAAGCGCATCCTGGGGTCCGTGGTGTGCACAGGCACGTCCCAGACCCTTCCCCCATGGGTTCTCTCCTCTCCTGTCTTGCAGAGCCGAGAAGACCGAGGTGCTGAGCGAAGATCTGCTGCAGGTGAGGTTCCCTCGGAACCGTCCCGGGGTGTCCGTGGGTGCCTGGGCACCTCCCGCGAGGGCTGCAGCCACCAGCAGCTCCCTCTTGGTGCTGCAGCGTCCCGGGGTAGTGGAGGGGATGGAGGGACGAGGGACTGGGAACATGGGAAGCGACACTGCCTCCCTCCCATGAGCCTCCCAGCCCTTTCCCAGCCCGGGTTCCAGGTGAGCGGGAATCGGATCCAGGGATGGCAGCCTGATCCAGCTGGCTGGATTGCAGCTCCCGGGGAAGGGACATGTGACAGCAGGGGACAGTGCCCAGGGCTGCTGGGTGGGGGGATTCCAGCAGAACAGCCCGAGCCAAAAGCCACATATGGGGCTTGGAGCAGTGGCTGTGGGGCTCAGCTCGTGTCCCTTGGGGACACCTCATCTTGGTGCTCTTTGGCCCTGGAGCAGGGAATCCTGGTGGCGGGATCCCCAGGTGGTGGGTGATGGGATCCTGGGGTGATGGGATCCTGGGGTGATGGGATCCTGGGGTGATGGGATCCCCAGGTGATGGGATCCTGGGGTGACGGGATCCTGAGGTGATGGGATCCTGAGGTGATGGGATCCTGGGGTGACGGGATCCTGAGGTGATGGGATACTCCGGTGACGGGATCCTGGGGTGATGGGATCCCCAGGTGATGGGATACTCCAGTGATGGGCTCCATCACTCCCTCAGGTGGAGAAGCGGCTGGAGCTGGTGAAGCAGGTGTCCCACAGCACCCACAAGAAGCTGACAGCCTGTTTGCAGGGCCAGCAGGGCCTGGACGCCGACAAGCGCTCGGTGAGGGCAGCGGGGCCAGGGGCTTTGGGATCCAGGGGATTCAGGGGGATCCAGGGGGATCCGGGGGATCCAGGGGGATCCAGGGGTCCCGGTGGGAACGCAGCCCCTCTCTTTGCAGAAGAAGCTGCCGCTGACGACACTGGCGCAGTGTCTGATGGAGGGATCAGCTGTGCTGGGGGACGACTCCCTGCTGGGGTAAGAGGGGCTGGGGCTGCCCCGGGGGGACACTGCTGGGGGCCAGGGGCTGGGATAGTGCCAGGAATGCTCCTGGGACTGTGCTGGGAATGCTGCTGTTCCTTGTCTGTGATGCCGGGTAACAGGGATTCACTGTGGTGTGGGACGGGCTGGGGGGAGCTCGGTACTTAATTCTTCTCCTTGTATGGCCTGGGGTCCTGTGATTACACAATGCAAACTGCATTTATAGACATTTATATTTATATATTTATATCGATAATTTTATATATTATATATTTATATATGACTTATATTTATATACGTTATATACTCATATATGGTTTATCATTATTTATATATTTATATTTGTACATTTTATGTATTTCTATATTTCTATATGACTTATTATTCATATAGCCACATATGTTTTACAAATATTTGTATGCTTATATGTGATTTATTATTTTATACATAATATGTATTAATTTATTTCTATAGATATTTAAAGTCCATACAATTTCAGACTGGCCTAATAATATATAACATAATACTAATATATTAACATAATAGTCCTATATAACATAATAATATAGCTAATAATGTGTCATAATATAACAATATAGTATTTTAATGATTATTGTATCATTAGAAGTGCAATACTTAAGGAATTTCCTGGCATCCTGGGTGACACCCTCCCTCCACCCTCTGCCAAGGAGGGGCTGCCCTGTGCCACTCCCGGAGCCTGGGGGTGCTGGGTGTCCCCTGTCCCCGTGGTGGGTGCAGGACACTGTCCCCAGCCCCAGCCGTGCCTGTCCCTGCAGGAAGATGCTGCGGCTGTGCGGGGAGGCTGAGGACAAACTGGCGCAGGAGCTCATCCACTTCGAGCTGCAGGTGGAGAGGGACGTCATCGAGCCGCTCTTCGTGCTGGCTGAGGTGGGCTGGGGGTCCCTGGGGGTCCCTGGGCTGTCACCGTGCTGGGGACTTACACCCGAAGGGGGAAAGCAGGATTTCATCACTTTGGCCGCTTGTTTGGTTCCTGGCCCCTGGAGCCGTGTCCTGCTGCCTCCTTCCCCTGCCCCCATATCTCTTCCTCCTTCCCAAAAGCAGGGGGTTCACACTCCTATTTCTGACCCATTTTTCCATGCTCCAAACACTTCCCGTTGTTGTTGGGGTTTTTCCTTCTCCTTTTCCCCTCTGCTGCTGAATTTGTTTTTCAATTTTTCCCGATGCTTTTCCCCTCCTTTTACACCCAGCAAAACCTCCTGGGCTGGGCTCTGCTTTTGTTCCCCCCCGCCTCCCAGCACAAACAGGAGCTTTGAGGTGCTGCTGTTCCAGGGCTCCCAGCTGTTCCCAAATTCCTCAGGTGCCTGTGCATGGGGGCTCTGCTCTGCCATCTCCAGGAGCCCTTTTCCTGCCCTCATCCAGCTCCCCAGGAAGCTTTGATCCCCCAGGGCTGCTCCCCTCAGGTTCTGGAGCTGGGGCTGTTGAGGTGTGGCACATTCCGGGTGGGACATGTAGGAGGGATCAGCTGGGCCATCTCCCTGAGGATGTTAAATTAAGGAGCTGCCTCCTGACCCACCCAGCTCGCCCCAGCCCAAACCCCCGGGGTGTGACCCATCCCTGGACACCTCTCCAGTGGTGTTCATCTCCTCCCACTCTGTGTGTTGCTGCAGGTGGAAATCCCAAATATCCAAAAGCAGAGGAAGCACTTGGCGAAGCTCGTGCTGGACATGGACTCCTCCAGGACGAGGTAGGAAGTGCCTTCAAGTGCTTTATAAGGAATAAAAATCCCCAAGCTGTGGGTAGCTTCCAGGAGAGCAGCTCCTGGACCCCCGGCACTGCAGTTCCCTCGGGACAAGAAGTCCTGGCTGTGTCTCCGTTGGCCTTGAGTTAAGTTTTGCAGTGAGCCACAGTTCCTGCTCCTGTCCGCAGAATCACGGACTCCTTTTCCTTGGCTGCCCTCTGCAGCAAAGGTGTATTTTTTTTCTGGCAGAAAGGGTTATTTTGTACTTTTTTCCCCGTCTTGGTGAGTTCTGATGTGAAGAGCCCAGTGCTCCTGCCCCTGCAGTGGCACCGAGGGGAGCTGGGATGACTCAGGATTGTCCCATGGCACCACTGAGTTGTCCAAGCCCCCACTCCAGCATGTCCTGGGAGAGGTCCGAGAGGTGTCCACAGTCCCCAGCACCATGTCCAGGCTCTCCCATCCCCTTCCTCTCTCCTCCCACCTGGATAAGGCTCCTTATCCTGCTGGGAAGAATTCCTTCCTTGGAGCCCAGTGTGTGCAGTGCCGTGGGGATGGGGGTGGCTGGGGTTGGGAGTGGGTGCTGCGTCCCAGCTGGGCTGGGATCATCCCCTGCTGCTCAGCCCTGGGGACCATGGTGGCCACCCAGGGCTGCTGGGCTGTGGTCACTGCTCTGCCCTGGTCCCTGTCCCCCGCAGGTGGCAGCAGTCGGTGAAGTCCTCAGGCCTGGCCAGCAACCTGCAGCCTTCGGGCGCCAAAGCCGACGCTCTCAGGGAGGAGATGGAGGAGGCAGCCAACAGAGTGGAGATCTGCAGGGTATGGGGGCTGAGAGAGGACTGGGGGCTCCCAGACTCTGGGGAGAGCTGCAGCCTCCCCTCTCACCCTGCTCTGCATCTTCCCTTCCGCCTGCCTGAGCTGAGCCCTCCTCTGGCTGCTCCCCAAGCACAGCGCGGTGGCATCAGTTGAGCTGAGCGGGACATCCCCAGTTCCTCTGTCCCCATTCTCCACATCCCACTGGAGCTGGAGAGCCTCCCATTCCCTGTGAGCCCACGCTGGCAGAGCTCAGCACTGGGTACACCCAGCCCTGGCACAGTTAAAGACGTTTCTCCACCTTCTCTGTGCTGGGGTTATTTCCTCTCATTTTCAAGCACTAAGAGGGACTTTGACCCCCTTTCCATGGGATAAGAGGGACCCCAATTTCCCTTCTTTGTGCTCCTTGGGGGGACCTGGACCCTGCTCAGGCTGCGGTGGGGAGGCTCCTGAGTGTCCCCAGACACCCTAACCCTGTGCCACCCTGGCTCCCACTGGGACCAAGCCCGTCCCTCCTGGTGGCTCTGGAAGGGCCATGGTGGCAGCCCCGGGGCAGCAGGGAAGGGATGGTGACGGATGCTCTGCCCCCGCAGGACCAGCTCTCGGCTGACATGTACAATTTTGTGGCCAAAGAAGTCGACTATGCAAACTATTTTCAAACTGTAAGTGCCACCCACCCCCGGCCGTCTGTGTCCCCGGCGGCGCGGTGACCCCGGTGCCATGTCCCTGCAGCTGATCGAGGTGCAGGCCGAGTACCACCGCAAATCCCTGGCACTTCTGCAGAACTTCCTGCCCCAGATCAAAGCCCAGCAGGGTGAGTGCCCACAGCTCTGTCCCACTCCCACCGGTGACACCAAGGGCCCGTGACAGGCTCTGTGTGACAGCTGAGCACCCTCCCATTGCTTCTCCTGCCTGCATCCTGCCTCTCCTGGTGCTGAGAAGGGATCCCATTCCCGTCCCTCTTGGCTAGGGGGGCAGGATCCGTCTGCATGGAGAGGGAGAAACCTGCCCCAGTGTGGTGAGGGTGGGGAGGCCCTGGCACAGGGTGCCCAGAGAGGCTGTGGATGCCCCTGGAAGTGTCCAAGGCCAGGGTGGACATTGGGGCTTGCAGCACCTGGGACAGTGGAAGGTGTCCCTGCCATGGCAAGGGTGGCACTGGATGGGCTTTATGGTCTCTTCCAACCCAAACCCTTCTGGGATTCTGTGGAAATCCCCATTGAGTGCAGCTGGAATCCCAGCACTGAGGGAGGATTTGGGGGATCTCTGGGGGTGCAGAATCCAGAGGCTCTGGGCTGGGAGCCTGAGGTCAGGGTGAGCCCCAGGCAACGGCCCCAAAAGCAGCTCCTTCCTGGGTCAGGGCTCCCAGTGCTGCTGTCACTGCAGCAGGGCAGGGAGGGATTTGTATTTCATTTTTCTCTCTGTTCCACCAAATATTCCTGCCGTAAACTGTGATGGAAGAAGGGGAGGACATTGCAAAGGTTTGCCTGTTTTACCCCTGTGGAAAATGCTGTCCATCTCCTGGAAAACATTTTGTTTGGATTTCACCTTTCTAAAGCACTTCCCGAGCTGCCCAGGCTGGAGGTGCAGGGCCCTGTTCTTCTAACAACACCCTTACAGAGTATTTTACTGCCAAAACAGTGATCCAAGGGCCTTTTTGGGAGGGGGTGCTGGATCTGGCACCACCCCCCTTCTCCTCTGCCCCCTCTGCCCATCACAGAGGCATGGATGGAGAAGCCCTCCTTTGGAAAGCCCCTGGAGGAGCACCTGGCAGTCAGCGGGCGGGAGATCGCCTTCCCCGTGGAGGCCTGCGTGACCATGCTGCTGGAATGTGGGATGCAGGAGGAGGTGGGTCCCAGCTGGAATGGGGGATGCAGGAGGAGGTGGGTGGGTCCCAGCTGGAATGTGGGATGCAGGAGGAGGTGGGTCCCAGGTGGAATGGGGGATACAGGAGCAGGTGGGTCCTGTGTCCCTCGCTGGGCACAAAGGAAGGGGCCCCAGGGCCAGGGCGAGGAACTGGGGGGGTCCAGGGATCTCCCCAGCCCCAGGTCTTGTCCAACACTCCCTGTGTCCTCTGCACAGGGTCTCTTCCGAGTGGCTCCCTCGGCCTCCAAGCTGAAGAAGCTCAAGGCTGCCCTGGACTGCTGCGTGGTGGACGTGCAGGAGTACTCGGCTGACCCCCACGCCATCGCAGGTGGGGCTCCTTGGGGTGAAGTGGCCCCTCCTGGCACCCCCCAAAGGCACCCTGAGGGGGGTCAGTGGCACCAAGTCCAGCTGGAGGCGAGGAGCCAGTGCTGCAGTCCAGGGGTTGATGCTGGGTCTGATTTTGTTCAATGGTGTCATTAATTAATGGCCTGGCTGATGGGGCAGGGTGCCCCCTCAGGGGGCGGGCAGGGGACACAACCTGGGGACAGTGGCTGCCCCAGAGAGGTGCTGCCATCCAGAGGGACCTGACCAGGCTGGAGATGAAGAAAACAGGGATACAACCGTCATCCAGTCACACTAATGAGGGTGGCACTAACGAGGGTGGCACTAACGAGGGTGGCACTGATCAGGAGATCTCTGCAGGAACAGGGAGAGGTTGGGAAGATTCAGGTTAACATCAGACTTCCCATCTTCTCTCACCTCCTCGGGGAGAATTCCCTCCCCAAGCACAGATCCGAACCCATGGGGCTGCTCTGGAGCGTTGGCTGGGTGTCCGTGCCATCCCTGCTCCCCTCTGGGAATGGGGGCTCCGGCAGGCACAGGAACGAACCCTGGCTTCCCAACGGGAACCTGTTCCCAGCACAGGGAACTGGGAATGTCCCAGGCAAAAACGAGTGATGGATTCCTGGGAAAACACCTGAGGGAGGGAACTGGGAAGGTGCCAAGAGGGACTGGGGGTGGCAAGGTGGGTGCTGGGGGTCAGGGGTGCCACAGGCTGCTCCGAGTCAGGGAGACCAGCGGGTGCTCTGGGGTGTGGCGGGGGGATTCCGGGAAGGTTGGGGGGATGTGAGTCCAAGCGCCCAGGAGCAAAACCTCTTGGTGCCCGACAGCCGGTGCCACCCGCAGTGCCAACCCCTGTGTCTCCTGTGTGCCACAGGAGCCCTCAAGTCCTACCTGCGAGAGCTGCCCGAGCCCCTCATGACGTTCGAGCTGTACGAGGAGTGGATCCAGGCCTCCAAGTGAGTCTGGGACCCCCTCCCTGTTCCTCCCTGGCACGGGTGGGGGCAGCCTGGATCCCCATGGATGGTTTGGGCTGTTTCTGGGACAGCTCACAGCATTTGGGATGTTTGGCTCTGAGAGCCAGGAGGTGGTGAGAGGTCCAGCATTCAAAGGGTTTCCTTCTCCTTGGGACAGGTTTTGGGGTTTAGTTTACTTACATAATGTTGGTGGCAGCCTGAGGGTCTCGCAGGGTCCCCGAGGGCAGGGCTGGCAGGGTCCACAGCCCCAGGGCAGGGTGGGAGTGGGGGATAACGCCCTCTCCCCCCTCCCTGCAGCATCCCGGAGCAGGAGAAACGGCTGCAGGCTCTCTGGAACGCCTGCGAGAAGCTGCCCAAAGCCAACTACAACAACATCAGGTGAGCCTGGGGCCAGTGGGACTCGAGGAGGGGACCTAGAGGGTGTGACCCATGCACTGACCTGTCTGGCATCTGCTCTCCAGGTACGTGATTAAATTCCTGGCCAAGCTGACTGAGTACCAGGATATGAACAAAATGACCCCAAGCAACGTGGCCATCGTGCTGGGGCCCAACCTGCTGTGGCCACAGGCCGAGGGGTGAGCACTGGGCGAGGGGTGAGGGGGGAGATCCTGCCGGGAATCCTGCTGGGAGCCCTGCTGGGAATCCTGCCGGGAATCCTGCTGGGAATCCTGCTGGGAGACCTGCCGGGAATCCTGCTGGGAGCCCTGCCGGGAATCCTGCCGGGAATCCTGCCGGGAATCCTGCTGGGAATCCTGCTGGGAGCCCTGCCGGGAATCCTGCCGGGAATCCCGCCGGGAATCCCGCTGGGAGCCCTGCTGGGAGCCCTGCTGGGACCCCTGCTGGGAGCCCTGCTGGGAATCCTGCTGGGAATCCTGCTGGGAATCCTGCCGGGAATCCCGCTGGGAGCCCTGCTGGGAGCCCTGCTGGGACCCCTGCTGGGACCCCTGCTGGGAGCCCTGCTGGGAATCCTGCCGGGAATCCTGCCGGGAATCCTGCCGGGAATCCTGCCGGGAATCCTGCTGGAAGCCCTGCTGGCCTCCAGGGATTGCTGAGCTGCTGCTCCCCTGCAGGAACATGACGGAGATGATGACGACACTGTCGCTGCAGATCGTGGGCATCATCGAGCCACTCATCCAGCATGCGGACTGGTTCTTCCCGGGAGGTAAGGTGTGTCCCATGCTCATGGGGACAGCTGGGCTTCCTGGCACCTCCTGGGAGGGGGCTCAGAGCTCCCAGGTTTGTTTTTGCCAGCCCCCTCTGCTCGCTGGAGCTCAGGCAGGGCTGTGGCTGGGCTCAGCACAGCACTGAGCCCAACCCTGCTGCTCCAGCACCCCCTGAGCGTCCCTGCAGTGCCAGTGCCCCCAGTCCCTCGCCTCCCTGAGGACACCCCTCCCAACATCCTCTGTCCCCCCCAGACATCGAGTTCAACATGACGGGGAACTACGGCAGCCCCCTGCACGTGAACCACAACGCCAACTACAGCTCCATGCCCTCTCCGGACATGGACCACGGTGAGCGCCGGCAGCACGACCAGGCCCGGCGGCCCCTCAGCGTGGCCACTGACAACATGATGCTGGAGTTCTACAAGAAGGATGGGTAGGGACACTGCCAGGGTTTGGGGACAGGAACAGGGTGGCTTTGCCATGGGGTGGCACTGAGGTGGTGGAGGTTGGGTGGTCCCAGAGTGCAGGGACCCCCTGCTTTCCATGCCAGGTTCCTGGGGATGCTCAGGTGAACCCAGGGCTCCATGCCTGTCCCCAGCCCACTGGAGTTGGGAGTGGAGTGGCCCATGGGGTGACACTGGGGCTGTGCCACGCCAGAGACAGGTGTCCTCGTGTCCTCAAGGCCTGCAGGATTTGATCCAGGAGAAAGCTCCCCATTCCCAGCCCGTGCATGTCCCCCATCCATGACACCTCACAGGGACCTCAGACAGTCGAGTTGGGTCCAGAAAACACCCCAGGACTCTCCCCATCCCAAAAATGTCCCCATTTCCAGAAGATATCCCAAGCTGTCCCACCACTGGCACAGCCCAATCCCTGCTGAGCCCCCCCTGCCCCCACTCTCGACGCCCCTCGGCCTCGCAGCTCCTTTGCCCAGCAGTGACCTCTCCCCCTGTACACTGTCCAGTTTTAGGGGGTTTTCACACTAATAATCATTTGTTTCTGCCCATGCAGCCTTAGGAAAATCCAAAGGTACCGTACCCTCTGCAGGCTGCTGGGAGGGTGCTGGGAGGCTGCTGGGAGGGTGCTGGTGCCTGCTGGTTCTTCGGGAAGGGAGACGTGGGTGACACAAACCCGTCCCACGCTGCCATCGCCGCCCTATTGTCCGGTAGTTTCATTCCCAGCGGTTTCCCGGTGGTAGAGACGTTTTTAAGGACCCCGAAGGAGTGGCGAGGGGGTGCTGGCAGTGCCCTCCTGCCGGGCAGGTGCTGACCCCCGTCTCTGTGTCCCCAGCATGGGCGTCAGGGTGATGGACACCTCGTGGGTGGCTCGCCGAGGCACCTCAGCGGGGCGCAAGGCGACCTCGGCCCCCCCGGCCGCGCAGCCCCCAGCCCCGCCGGCCGAGCTCCCCCCCACGCCCCACTCGCCCATTCCCGAGCAGTCGCCGGAGATTTCAGCAACGCCCTCCCCGCCTCCCACCAGCTTCGGCTTCCCTCCGGCAGCCGAGCGGACAAGGTAAGGCCACCGGCACCCCGTGTCCCCGAGCCGGGCGTTGTCCCCGCGAGTGAGGCCACCAGCGACACAACCTCACGGTGCGGGAGAGGACGCTCAGCACCCCCGGGGGAGGAGCGGCGTCTTTAGGGCAGAGGGAGAGGATGCTCAGCACCCGCGGGAGAGGAGCGGCTGCTTTAGGGCAGAGGGAGAGGATGCTCAGCATCCCCGGGAGAGGAGCGGCTGCTTTAGGGCAGAGGGAGAGGATGCTCAGCATCCCCGGGAGAGGAGCGGCTGCTTTAGGGCAGAGGGAGAGGATGCTCAGCATCCCCGGGAGAGGAGCGGCGCCCCGCGGGCAGCAGGAGGAGAGGATGCTCAGCATCCCTGCAGCCACCACCGTACCCCCATCCTGCCATTCCCATTAGAACCGTGTTGGCTTCAGGGATTTTCCCGAGGGTCCCTTGCCCGGGTGTCGCTGGGCTGTAGCGGAATTTGGGCTGGAGGTACCAGGAAGGTGCAGGGAAAACTCTCGGGGAGCCCAGCGGCCCCTGAGACCTTCGTCTGCCCAGGGTCTGAGTTCCACTTTAATTGCACAGCTCATGTGGGAGAAAGCGCCTAAACCCCACTTTTCTGCCCCAAAAGGGAAGCAGAGCCGGGCCAGGGTCGCACACCTGGGGGGAGGCAGCCCCGGGAGGGTCGCGCCGTGGGACGAGCCGGGGGGTTCGGCACCACGGGGGCTCCCCCGCC
>VZRV01008990.1:0-10010 GCA_013398115.1 Falcunculus frontatus
AGAATGAAAGTTTTCTGCCACTCCAAAACCACTAATGAGCCGCCACAAGTTTCTCTGATTCTCTCCCTCAGGCAGTAGTATGTTTCAGCTCTGTTATGGTCATTTCCAATTGACTTTAAGAATACAGTTAGAACTCCCAACTATGCTCTTGTCTCTCTTGCTGTCCAGCAAGACAGTGGAGCTTTTATTCTGTCCTTTGACACAAGGGTACAGTTTGGCAGGCAGATCCCCTCCTTCATGAAATGCAGAAAACTCCTTTCCCAGCTCAGGAAAGCAAAGATGTTGAGAGTACTGTGTCACAATGTTGTGTGAGGACTGGGCTCTTTTTTCCCTGGGTTCTGGATGTTTTTGTCTGAGATGCTTGGGCTCTGTGTGCTTTGGTTTCTTGTCACTATATCAGTCAATATAGCCACTGTGTGTCTGCATATGATTCACTAGTGCTGCCTGCTGAATGATGGATTTGCTCCCATCTGCCTTTGCAATGTAGGCAATTGCAGCTCAGCTGGCAAGAAGAGTATTCTGACCCTCCGAATACAGGAGTTTCATTTTCTCCAGGGCAGGGAAGAGCAGTGAAATGTGCAACAAAATATTCTTTTTGCCCTACAAAGCAGTGCTTGGTGTTCTGTCTCCTTAAAATACAGAAATATAGCAGCACAAACTGAATTGGGTGTACTGTAACTGTACATAGTTTTGAAAACGTTAATTTTCTTTGGGTGCATTTCAAGGAAACTCCATTAAGTCCTTCAGAGAGCATTTTCTGAAGGGTAGAATCCACAGGAAATTTTAAAAAGGAGATTGATTTTGGTCTTCTTATTGTTCCTATGTATAGTGGTTTCTTGTTGGGAGTAGAAATTTGTCCCCACATGATTTTCTCTGTTTGTATTAGAGCATTTGCATTCCCCTTTTTTCCCCTTCTTCTGCTCCTTGAACTGTGTTTGAGCATTACCTTTCCTGTTCCTCTAGAGGACTGTCACCCCATCTATAATAAGTGGTTGTTTGAATGATGTCTGTGATGCACAGAATATTCAGAAAGCCTCACGGTGTGTACTGCAGAAGTTATATAGGTTCATATTTGAGCTTTGTTTCCTCTTTCTTATTTCAGAATTCTGTGTTTTCTTGTTCAGAGTAGGAAGCTGTCCCCACATGACCTTCTCCATTTGTATTAGAGCATTTGCATTCTCGTTTTTGCTCCTTCTCCTTCTGCTCCTTGAACTGTGTTTGAGCATTACCTTGCCTGTTCCTCTAGAGGACTGCCACCCCATCTATAACAACTGATTACTTGAATGATGTCTGTGATGCACAGAATATTCAGAAAGCCCCACGCTGTGTTGTGTTGAAGTTATAAAGTTTAACACTGTAAACTTGGATACCCCTGAGTGTAAAACTGAAATAAAGAGAGCACCTGAATGCCTTGTGTGGAGACAGTCTTTGTATTTTCCTTTGGCCTAGGTAGTGGGTGAGTGGGCACATTTCTGCAGTTTCAAGATGCAGCTGATACAGCATTCAGGAAAACTGGGAGGAAGATGGAATTGCTATCAGGACTCTGTGGTTGTTTTGAGCACTGACCTTCCAGCTGAGATGGAGCCCAGTAACAGGCAGGTCAGGAGAAACTGGGCCCTACCTCAACAGAGGCCTTGGGTGTGCAAATGCCTCTGCAAAGCTATGATGTAGGGGAGTGGCCTTCTCAAGTCTTCTGCCAGCTGCATCTGCAGATGGCAGTGATGAGGTGTTTGTAGCACTTCGGGTGTAGACATTTTGGAAAAGAATGGCAGAAAACCAGGAAGTACTTCCCTTGGGAAGTATTTTTTGTAAGTGCCTGGAGGTGGGAATTTGGTGAGTAAAAGCTGCTACCAGGGAGAGGCTTTGCTATCATGAAATGCAGAGGACTGCAGCAGGACTACTTCCACAAGGCCCCAATGAACAGGTAAGTCCTGGGGAGGGAATGGTGTAGTGATGCTGACCAGAAGACTGATGTACATGGAGGATGAAGTGATTCATAATCCAGTTAATGTGGGAAGGCACAGGCCACTGCTATGCTGTGTTCTGCTCCATGAATGTGGTGGTGGAAGGTTATATTCATCTCACTGTAACCAAGGCACCTGCAGGTAGGTCCCCCTTGCCGCTGGTGAGAAAGGCACCTGCGAGCAAGAAGTCTGCACACAAACTTCTTTTACTGGAACTCTAAAAATTATGAATAAAACTGGTTTGTTGTATGAAAGTCCTGTAATGTTTTGACTGAATGGGACAGGGGTACTCTTCCTTTCCTGGGACCAGGATCTGCTTGGCATTCTGTGTGTGGCTGAATTCCTATCTGAAGTTACTTTTGTTAAATATTCTCCTCATCTAAAGTAGGATTACCTGTGCTAATCTCTTCCACTAGTGTTTGTTTTAAAAGAGAGTTGGTGTTTCTTTCTTACTGAGCTCACTAGGGACCATCACCTTTTGTTGTTAAACTTCTGGGGTTTGGGTCATTCCAGCTTGAGGCTTCAAGTGTCTGATGCAGTTCATAAACAGATGGTTTATTATGGCTTTTACCCTATGAGAGGGGGGAGGCAGCTTCCTGTCTTAAAGGGCCTGAACACACTGCTGAGTTCTCCCAAGAAGCTCACTGGAGGTGCCCTTTAGGAAGGATTAAGTCCTTAGTCCAATCCTCCTTACCAGAGGAAATGCTTTTCTGGACCTGCTGGTCGTCAACACACATGAGCTAATCAGAGACATCAAGATTGGAGGCAGCCTGGGCTGCCACGATCATGCACTGGTCAAGTTCACAGTCCCGAGGGATATGGATCAAGCAAAGAGTAAAGTTAGGACCCTGAATTTTAGGAAAGCAAACTTCCAGCTCTTACAGGATTTAGTCAATGGGATCCCTAAGGGGAAAGTGCCCTGAGGGACAAGGGAGCAGAACAGACCTGGCAGATCTTCAGGAGTGCTTTCTATACAGTGCATGACCTCTTGAATCCATGTGTAGGAAATCAGGAAAAGAAGGGAACAGACCAGCATGGCTGAGGGAAGACTTGCTGGTCAAACTAAGGGGCAAGAAAGAAATGCGCAGCAGTGGGATCAGGGACAGGTGTCCTGGGAAGAGTACAGGGATGTTGGCTGGTTGTGTAGGAATAGGGTCAGGTAGGGCGAGGCATGGCCAGAGCTGAACTCTACAAGGAATGCAAAGAATACCAAGGAGGGCTTCTACAGGTAAGTCAGACTGAAGAAGGTGGTAAAAAACCCCTGTATGTCTCCTGATGAACACAACTGACAAACTGATAAAAACAGACAATGAGAAGGCTGAGATAGCCATGTCTTTGTCTCAGTCATCATTGACAAGGTCTCTTCCCACACCTATCAAGTGGATGGAGCTCAAGGCAGAGACTGGGGGAAAAAAGTCCCTCCCATTGTAAGAGAAGATCAGGTTCGAGACCACATGAGGAACCTGAATATAGAAAAGTCAGTTGCTGGCTTGTGCTACTGCATGGGATTTGGAAATCTAAGGTTGCTAATGGCGTTCCAATATTAAGATATATTGGCAGAAAACGTGAGGGGGAAAAAAAGGTCATCCAACCATGACTGCTGAAAAAGCTAGGCAGTTAGTGGGGGAAATTGTGCTTTTGAACTAATGGAATATGACTAGTAATACTTCTGCTTGTTAAGAGAAATTGATATTGTGTCACCATTACAAAAACATTTTACTGTGCGGTAGAAATAGCACAGGGACGCCTCTGCCTTCTTACCGGTCTTGATCAGCTTCTCAAAGAGCAGATGGGCTGGAGAAAAGCAAAGGCAGGAGGTCCGCGCTACACGGGGCCCGATGTCTCCGTGGTGCTGTGATGTCCCCATGAGCTGCCCGTCGGCAGGGCGGGCGTTGCTCGGCAGCGCTCGGTGCCTGCAGTGCCGGCAGGAGGCTGCGGGCGCCGCTGTTGACCGAGAGGAGCGAGAGGAAGCTCGGAGCGCTGCAGCCCCGCCCGCTGCGGACAGGATCGCTTGCCCCCTCCCTCTCTGACTCGGCAGACGCCGGATTGTGCTCATCTCCGCGGTGCGGAACCGTGCTGCAGCAAGGCGGAGGAGGCCGGGAGCTGTGAGCCGGGGAAAGAATTGGACCAGAAGCCGGAGCCAAAGCGGGTATCATATCTGCAGTCGGCGGTGGGAATTGACCGTGGTGTTGCGGTGCCGGCGGTGCCGCGGCGGAGATGTGCGCGGCGGGGAGGCGCTGGGGCCGGCGGCAGCGAGCTCTGCTCTGGGGCGTGCTGCTGTTGGCGTGGGAGGCGGCGTGGGGGCAGCTGCGCTACTCGGTGCCCGAGGAGATGCCCAAGGGCTCGTTCGTGGGCGACGTGGCCAAGGACCTGGGGCTGCAGCTGTCGGCGCTCAAAGACCGCGACGCCCACGTTTTTAACACAGGTAGGACACGGTACTTTGTTTTAGACTTGCAGAACGGCCACTTATCTATGATGCAGCAGGTGGACAGAGAAGAGATATGTGCAGCTGTTTTTAAATGCGTTCTAAATTTTGAAATTCTTGTAAAACATCCAATGAAACTTTACAAAGGTGAAGTTGAAATACTCGATATTAATGATAATTCTCCCAGTTTCCCAGAAAGCAGCAGTATCTTAGAAATCAGCGAGAATACTGCACCAGGTGCGCGCTTCCCGTTAGAGAGAGCTCATGATCCTGACATAGGAGCAAACTCTTTACAGAATTATGAGTGTAGCGAGAGCAGCTATTTCACTTTGGACGTGAAAAACGGAGATGATGGTGTGAAATATCCGGAATTAATACTGGTGAAATCTTTGGATCGGGAACAGCAGGCTGCTCATAATTTAATCCTGACAGCCACAGACAACGGGAGTCCGGTGAAATCGGGATCGACAACAATTAAAATTATTGTGATAGATGGAAATGACAATGCTCCAGAATTTACTCAGTCAGTGTATAAGGTGACTGTGAGAGAAGACGTGGCCGTGGGAACTCGGGTGTTACAGGTGACAGCAACTGA
Source organism: Falcunculus frontatus (assembly GCA_013398115.1). Lineage (NCBI taxonomy): Eukaryota > Metazoa > Chordata > Aves > Passeriformes > Falcunculus > Falcunculus frontatus. The sequence continues at coordinate 4,985 of VZRV01008990.1, forward strand.
CAGAGACGAGGGTCCAAATGCCGAGGTGAAATACTCGTTCTTTAAAATCCCGGAGAAGTTTGACAAGACTTTTAAGATGGATCCGGAAAGTGGAGAAATTGAGATAATAGAGAAGTTGAATTTCGAAGAGCACGAGTTTTACGAATTGATGGTGCAAGCACGGGATGCGGGAGGACTCTCCTCCCATAGCAAGGTATTCATTAAGGTCGTTGATGTAAATAACTACGTTCCCGAGATTGTCATTATGTCCGTGTTCAGCCCGGTTCCAGAAGATACACCCCTTGGGACAGTAATAGCAATCTTCAGCGTCCAAGACAGAGACTCTGGGGCGAACGGCGAGGTGCAATGCAGCATACCCGAAGACCTCCCGTTTCGTCTGGAGAAGTCATTCGACAATTACTATACCATGGTGACTGCTGAGCTGCTGGACCGGGAGCAGGTGTCGGAGTACAACGTGACGGTGCGGGCGGCTGACGGCGGGTCGCCGCCGCTGCAGAGCAGCGCGGTGCTGGCGCTGCGGGTGCTGGACGTGAACGACAACGCGCCGGTGTTCGCGCAGGAGCGCTACAGCGCGCGTCTGTCGGAGAACAACGCGGCGGGCGCGCTGGTGCTGACGGTGCGCGCGACGGACGCGGACTGGGGGCAGAACGCGCGCGTGCGGTACCGGCTGTCGGAGGGGCGGGTGCGGGGCGCGCCGCTGTCGTCGTACGTGTCGGTGCAGGCGGAGACGGGCGCGCTGTACGCGCTGCGCTCCTTCGACTACGAGGAGGTGCGCGAGCTGGGGCTGTGGGTGCGCGCGGAGGACGGCGGCGCGCCGGCGCTGAGCAGCAACGTGTCGGTGCGGCTGCTGATCGTGGACGAGAACGACAACGCGCCGCAGGTGCTCTACCCGCCCGCGGCTCCGGCGGGCGCGGTGTCGGGCGGGGGCTGGTCGGGCGTGGAGCTGGCGCCGCGCTCGTCGGAGGCCGGCGCGCTGGTGGCCAAGGTGGTGGCGGTGGACGCGGACGCGGGTCAGAACGCGTGGCTGTCGTACGAGCTGGCCAAGGCGACGGAGCCGGGGCTGTTCCGCGTGGGGCTGCACAGCGGCGAGGTGCGCACGGCGCGCTTGCCGCTGGCCCGCGACGCGGCGCGCCAGAGNCCTTCCTGCTGCTGCTGCTGGCGCTGCGGCTGCGCCGCTGGCGGCGCGAGCAGCTGCTGGCGGCCGAGAGCGGCGCCCTGCGCGGCGTGCCGGTCTCGCACTTCGTGGGCATCGACGGCGTGCGCGCCTTCCTGCAGTCCTACTCGCACGAGGTGTCGCTCACGGCCGACTCGCGCAAGAGCCAGCTGCGCTTCTCGGGCGGCAGCTGCTGCGACACTCTGCCGGCCCGACCACCAGACGAAGCTTCGGGTGATCTTGTCCCTTCAGGAGATCAAGTTGCCGAAAGCGGTGGGCAAGTTGCCTTTCAGGTATGTTAAATTTTTAAGTTTATTTAGTGGACGGGGTATTTAGGATTCTTCGGGTAGCCCTAGAGGTTTCACAGTGCATGGTTCATCGTCTTGGAAACCAGGTTTCAAGAGTGTCACCCGCTCATTAATGTCATCTCCTGACTACTTGCTGAGTCTGCCTTGCGTGTTTTATGTACCATATTCTCTATCGCTTGCCAGAGCTCTTTCTATCTAGCTTTCCCCAAGGCTGGAAGGTGCTGTTGCATGTGCAACTCTGCAAGGAAATCTCATTCTCTTGGTCTTCTTCTGATCTTTCTTTGGAATTGTTTAAATACTTGCTAGTACCCCGTACCCGGCACTTCATCGTAATCCCCTGTATCAGCTGTCAAATTCCGGTAGAATTCGGGGATCTTGTAACTTGAAAGCCCACATCTTGAAGTGGCAGATTTCTTCCATATCCGCCTTCAACAAACGAGTTAATCAATCTCACTTAAGGGCAGTAGAAGTTCTACTGAGAGATTCGTATTAAACGGTGAAGAATTCCTCTGATCGAGTTTTTTTCCCACTGTTGGGTTTCATAACTTAACCTTTGGATTCAATACAAAAGTAGTTGTCAATTACGGTACGGGCATAGTCATCGAAATAAAGTATATTTACTAGAATTTAGATGAAAAATACTTAATACAAAGTAGGATTCATCACTATTTATTTATATTGTAGCTAATTTTGGAATGCGAGTTAATCTTGAAAACATGGATTTGGACAGTGTTTTGGTGTGTGATGCATGAAAACGTGTGTCTGGGTTGCTACAGGCAATTCTTGTCATATTGGAGGCAGTGAATTGACTGCGACATGTTTCAGCAAAATTCCCCTGTCCCCATGTAAACAACCATGTCCATCTCTCGACATCATGTGGAGATGCTCACAGTCTTGCGTGGCTTCTGAAACATTACAAATTCAAATCCACGTCTTGTTCTGACAGGTTATCAGTTTGTTACCGTAAGCTGTGTATGGGTGCAGCTGGAGGGAAAGGAATTAGCCTTCACTGGATAAACTACCAGAGCTAGCAGGAAAACATATTTTCTAATGAGACGTTACTGCAAAGGGGAGAATATCTTGACACTGGCATCTCAGAGACCCAGGATTGGAGAATGTGCCAGAGCAACTCCAGTGAGTAAATAGTGTGGAGAGTTTTCTAACCTCTCCTTGTCTTCTGCATAAGCGGCTGTGATGATACAGCCTTCCTTCAGGATTTTTGTTGTTATTTTTTTTGTTTGTGGGTTTTGTCTTTAGTGTATGAGAGACCAGGTTCTAATTGACAAGTAAGATAAAACGGCTTTTCACGAGGAATCTGTCTGTTTACTCTTGGTTGTTCAAACAACCATAACTGCTGTCGACATTTCCCAGGAAATGTTTAACGCCTGAGACCAGCTACGCTATCGGCCTGTTGAGGATATCAGGGAGTGGTTTATGGGAGACGCACACAAAAGAAATTCGGGGTTGGGTTGTATGGGTACTGATAAGATGATGCTCAGCTTTAAATGTCGAAAGAGATAGGATCAGGTCTGATGTGACCGCTGCGGTGTTCTCAGCGCCTGGGATTCCCGGCTTCGCTTGTATATCAACGACCAAAGCTGGAAAGCTTAGTGTTAGCTGGGGATCTCTCAGCTATCGTAAATAAACCCACTACCCACGAGCAGTGTTTCAGTGTTCGACCCGCCCTGCCTTTTCCCTCAGAGAGGCGAGACGATGGCAGCGGGGACATCAAGCGCCCCACCCAAGAGATCCGTAAGATCACAGTGGGGCAGAGATCAAGGTCCTGCGCCACATCCCTCAAGAAACGGGGGAGGATCTGTAGGACAGAAGACTTGCAAGTGTAAGGAATTCAGACAATGGGAATTCCTAGATGCACAATTTCAGTAATGACGGAGGTTTTCTACTGTTCGGTCCTGACAACATCTGTATTTTTCAATCATTCCTGATTCAAGGGAGTGCAGAGCAGGACTTTCAGGCTATTCTTTCTCTCGAACGCTGCGGTTCTCAGGCACGGACTCAGGGTGTCACTGTTGGCCAAGGCGGAGAGGACCGCTCAGTCGTCGGCTCCTCCCCGGCGCCCGCGTAGCACTGCTCCGCACTGCGCAGAGCAGAGAGAAAAGCAGGAACCGCTGGACCCAGCCCGTCCTCCGATCGGCAACAGGGATTTCATACATTTATTTCTCTCGGATACTGGTTCAGCTACACGGAAAGCCTAATTTAAAATCGTCCGCAGAATACCCTTGAGGAAAGCAGGGAATGGAGGTCAGATCGGCAGCGCAGGGCTGGGCAGGCGCTGGGCGGGTCGCGTTGCTGGCCGCGGTGCTGCTGTGCCTGTGGTGGCGGGCGGCGGCGGAGCGGGTCCGCTACGCCATCGCCGAGGAGCTGGGCAGAGGCTCGCTCGTGGGGCCGCTGGCGCGGGACCTGGGGCTCAGCCCGGGCGAGCTGCCGGCGCGCAAACTGCGGATAGTCTCTGGTGACGAAAAGCAGTACTTCACTCTCGAGGAAGATAATATAAATCTGCGTGTAAATGACAGGATAGACAGAGAGAGCATCTGCGGGGCCGTGTCGCCCTGTGTCCTCAGCTTGGAGGCAGTCGTGGAAAACCCTTTCGACATATTTCATGTGAGTGTTACCATTCAGGATATCAATGACAATGCGCCGCAGTTTAACAGAGAATTTGTTACCATAGAAATGATCGAGTCGACGCCTCCTGGTACCAGGTTCCCACTGGGCAGTGGCAGAGACCCCGATATTGGGGCAAACTCTCTACAGAACTACGAACTTACCCCCAACCCACTCTTCTCCCTCTTGGTGAGGGAGAGCCCTGATGGGACAAAACAAGCTGAACTGGTACTGGAGAAAATCTTGGATCGAGAAAAACAGAGAAATCACCATTTGATACTGACGGCGGTGGATGGTGGGGATCCAGTCCGATCCGGGACAGCCCAGATTAAGATTAACGTGACCGACGCAAATGACAACTCGCCAGTATTCACGAAAGAAATCTACAAGGTTCGACTGATGGAAAACCTGCCAGAAGGCTCCTTGGCTTTTCAGGTGAAAGCTACTGACAATGACGAAGGTACAAATGCAGAAATTACCTACTCTTTCGGTGACATCGCAAGCAGTGCTCGCCAGCTCTTCACTCTGGACCCCAGGACAGGGGACGTGAAGGTTTCAGGACCCTTAGATTATGAAGAAAGGAAATATTACGAAGCGAGTGTTGAAGGCAAGGATGGGGGCGGGCTCACTGCACATGCTAAAGTGCACATAGACATTATAGACGTAAACGACAATGCGCCAACCCTTTCCCTCCTGCCAATCTTGAACCCGATACCCGAAGACTCAGTCCCGAGCACAGTTGTAGCTGTGATCAATGTCCGTGACAGAGATTCGGGAGAAAATGGAGAAGTGAGCTGTAAAATGGACGGAAATCTGCCTTTCAGATTGGAAACTTCATCAGAGAACACATACAAACTAATAATAGCCAGTCCCCTGGACAGAGAAAATGTCTCCGTTTACAATATCCCCATCACTGCCACGGACCGTGGCAGGCCGGCGCTGT
>VZRV01008996.1:10151-28785 GCA_013398115.1 Falcunculus frontatus
GCTGGGTCGTCGAGGGGCGGCGGGGGGGGGGGGGGGGGTCGGGGGGGGGGCCAATATGGCGGGGCTGGGGGTCTGCCTGGGGTCGGCAGGACATTGGGGGGGGCTGCAGGCCTTGCTAGAAGGTCTGTGCATCTGCTCAGGGGTCTGTGGGCCTGACCTGGGAGGGCTTTGGCCAAATTTGGGGGGGCTGCAGATCTGCCCGCAGGGTGTGAGCCTTGTCTGAGGGGCTGTGGATTTGCGGGAGGCCGGGGGGGGTGGCTCTGGGGCTGGCCTGGGGGTCTGCAGGTTTGACCTGAGCAACTGCATCACAATTTGGGAGGCTATGGGCCTGCCTGGGGGGCTGTACCACAATTTGAGGGTCTCTGTACCACAGTTTGGGGGCTATAGGTCAATCTGGAGGCTGCAGACCTGACCTGGGGGGTCTGTGGGCCAGTCTGGGAGTCTGTCAGCCAGTGTGGGGAGTTCTGGGCTGCCTGAGGGCTTTAGGCTTAGCTCGGGGGGCTACAAGCCTGACCTGAGGGGATTTGCAGAATTTTGGGCCCACTCGGGGGGGAGCTGTGGAACCCCCTCAGGCTCCAAGAGCAGGATGGGGCCCAGGCCAGGCTGTCCCTATCCCAGCTGCTCCCCATCCTCTTTTGGCAGCTCATCCTCGCTGGCAGCCTCAGTTGGCTGCCTGTCATCCTCCTCCTTGTCCCCATCACCGTCGGAGCCGGTCTCATCCGAGTTGTCCTCCAGGTAGCGGTAGCCACGTGTTTTGTGGCGTGGGCGCGGGATGCGGGGCAGCCGGACCTCCACGTTCCGTGCCACCTTCCGTTCCATCCACAGGTATGTCCCCACCGCCACCACCAGTGTCAGCAGCATGATGGACAGCTTGGCCTGCGCCACAGGGAATTTTGGGATTGGCGTGGCACTGTGTCCCCAAAAAGCCTGGAATGTCTCAGAGTGGGCTGGGGCATATCTGGGATTTACCTTCATGGGCAGCCCCGACCACAGGTAGACGGTGAAGATAGCCAAGGCCTGCCACCAGTGGTAGATGGTGAAGATGAAGTCTTGGCGCTCCTTTTTCTTGTACAACATTCCCAGGAGAACTGTGGCAGAGACTGGAATCAGTGTCCGTTCCTGTGCCATGTCCCCTCGGCGTGGGAGACAGTCACAGTGGGTCTGTCCCACAGATCCGAGGAGTGGGACCACAAACTCGCGGTGCCGGGGGTCATGAGGAGAGGATGTGTGGAAAAACTCGGGACAACCCAGGCTATTTTGGGGACCACCAAGGTGTTTTGGGGCCAACTGAGGCTGTTTTGGGACCTTCCCGCTACTCACTGCTGATTCCGGTCTTGTTGAGGGCACTACCCGTGCCCCAGAGCGCGGCAATGCTGTAGAGCAGCGGCGCCTGTGCCAGGTACCGGGGCTCCGGTGCCCAGCAGAAGAGTGTCACCAGGAGTGCAGCGTGGATGAAGGCTCCAGCCAGGAGCGGGACGTGCCGGCGCAGGCGCAGCATGCACAGGGCCAGGCTGGAGCACGCCGAGGCGGAGAAGCCATAGGCCATGAGGAGATACGCCAACCTCTCCAGCCCCAGGGCGCACACACCGTAGTTCTGCAGCAAGCACGGGCTCAGTGTCACCTGTCCCTGCTCCATCACCTCCCACCCCATCCCAGATCCTACCAGGGAAAATCCGGTGCAGACGAAGAGCACCTCGAAGCCGCTGTAGATGAACAATGGGAAGAGGTGCCGCAGGCGATAGTCCCGCATGTGCTTGAAGGGCAGCTGGAAGATGTTGCCCCAGCCGATGCTGCGCATGTCGATCTCCTCCATGGGCCGGTACGCTGCGCCACACAGCACCAGCACCTGCGGAGCGCCTGCGGGTCAGGTCCTGCCATCGTCCAGCCCACCCCTGTCCCCTTCCGCCCCGGTGCTCACCATCAGCATGGCGAGGAAGGCGGCGGCCATCAACACGCTCTCCACGATGATGAGGTTGACGCTGCGGGGAAGGCTCTGCAGCACTGTCTTGTTGAAGCCGGGCAGCGTGCCGTGGCTCAGGGTCCCTGCCAGTGGGGCACAGGCCATGGTTAATCCCAACTGGGGGGCTCCCAGTGTTGCCCCGTGCCCCACCCACAGCCTCACCGCAGTGCTTCACCGCAGAGAGCGTGTGGTTGAGTTGGTAGAGGTAGTTGTTGAGGAAGAAGACCATGGGCATCTGAGCGCAGACGAAGCTCAACTGCAGGACGTAGAGGGGTGCATGCTCAGTGCTGCTGGCACGGCCCCCCGCCCATCCCAGCCACCCCACTGGTGCTCACGTGAAAGCAGGAGTAGAAGACTGTCTGGAAGACGACGATGTAGGCATTGCAGGCATCCCTCGGCGCCCGCTGCCTCTCCTTCTCCTGCTCCTCCTTGTAGTTAACGTACTCGAAGTACTTCTGGGCCATCCTGCATGGAGCAGCGGGTCAGCTGGCACCCCCTGCGCCCCCCACCCGCCCCCCTGATGCCTACCGTGTGATGTAGGTGCCCATAGAAGCCCAGAGGGGCACGATGACCACCCCGATGGCCACTGCAGAGGGCACCAGCGTGTAGTAGCGCTCCCAGTAGTTGCTGGAGACGAAGAGGGCATAGATGCCGACTGCCAGGAACATGGCCCACTTGGTGCCGAAGAACCTGTGGGGGCGAGGAGCGGGAAGCGTGGGTGGCTGCACCAGTGAGCTGTGCCAGCCGGGAGCGTGGTGGGGCTGTACCTGATGAGGACTGGTGTGTAGAGCAGCGCCGCCACGGGTGTGACATTGATGCCCATCAACACCTTGTGGTCAATGTCCTCCAGCTGGATATTGCTGTACTTCACCTCTCGGTAGGTCTCGTCATAGTGAAGGATCAGCTGCATCTGCAGCAGGCCTGGGGGGTCCAGGAGTGGTCACCCCATGCTCTGAACACCCCAAGTTGTTTTGGGGGTCCCCAGGAAGTCCCATACCCAGGTAGACGCCGTAAGTGAGGGTGCCAGCCAGGCTGGCGGCCACCACGTTCTTGATGACACCGAGGCGCTTGCGGCGGAAGTACTTCTGCTCCTCCTCCTCCTCATTGTAGTCAGGGTGAGCACCCACAAAATCATCCAGCTGTGGGTGATTCCAGCTGTCAGTCCTTGGGGATGGCCACCATGAGCCTGGTTCCCCGCCACAGGTGTACCCCTGGTCTCACCTGTGTCTCTGTTCCCTCAGTGCTCAGCCCAGCACTTGGCACTGTCTTGGCCCCATCCTGGCAGCAGTCGAAGTCCTTCTCCATTGCTGCTTCTGGGAGACCCTGTTGGCACCCCAAGTCTTGCACCCATATGTTTTGCACCCCTGTGTCCTGCACACACAGATCCTGCACCGTCAGGCCCAGCACCCCCCACCCTACATCCAGCACCGTGTACCCATGTACACAGCACCCCTAAGCCCTGAACCTCCGTGCTCTGCACCCCCAGATCCTGCACTCATGGTTTGCACCCCTGTGTTCTGCACCCCTACACCTCCATATCCTGCACTCCTGAACCCCGCGCCCCCTACCCAGCTTTCCACCCCCAGAACTCCACCTCTGGGCTCAGCACCCCCAGCCTCCGCACCCCACCCGGCACCCCGACCCCAGCCCCGCTCGCCGATGCCGGAATCTCTCGGGGCGGGGCAGGCGCCTCTTCCTCTTTCGTTTAGGGCTCGCTGGACGGAGGTGGTTAAAGGGGCCGTTCCTGGACCACCCCCCGCCCGCTCCCGGACCCCCCGGTCCTGCCCACACTCCTCAGTGCCCCNCATCGGGGTGCCCCGTGGCACTGAGTGCTGGGCTCTGCTGCTTTCGCTTCCCCTTCCCGGCCCCGGGGGATGTGGCAGGGTGCTTGGGCGGGGGGACACCCTAATCTGGGGGTGCGGGGCATATGCCTGCCCTGGTGTCACCCCAAAGCTGGGGCCGGGAGGGTGCCCGGGTGCGTGGCACGGTGGGGTGCCCCGGGGCAGGGTGGGGGGACTGCTGGGCAGGGCAGACGGGGTGACATCTCCGGGGCAGGATCTGGCCCAGCCGGTAGCGGGGGATTCTTGAGATGGGATTCTTGGGAGGGTGCTGGTTCCTGCAGGATAGGGGGGATATGCAGGGAACAGCCCCAGAAGGCTCATGGCAGTAGGACAGGGGTAATACCCATCCTGAGGATCCTCCACACCTTGGGCAATGGGAGCCACTCTGGGGTGCCGGGGCAAAAGGCCTTTCCTGGGGCTCGTCCTGGGAGCAGGATGAGGCGAGTCTATTGGTCATGGAACCCTTGGGAAGCAGAATGAAGGATGTCAGTGGGAACCCCATGAGTCAGGGTGATCCTGGGAGCAGGATAATGGGTTTCTATTGAGCATGGAACCCTTGGAAAGCAGGATGAGGGGTGTTGGTGGGATCCCCGTGGGTCAGGGTGGTCATGGGAGCAGCATGGTGGGTGTCTATTGGTCATGGAACCCTTGGGAAGCAGGATGAGGGGTGTCTGTGGGAACTCCATGAGTCAGGGTGGTCATAGGAGCAGGATGAGGGGTGTCTGTGGGGTCCAAATGGATTAAAGTTCATGGTGGTGGTTTGGTGGCCATGTGAGTTACACCATCCCAAGGGGGAGGTCCCATTCCATTCCATCCCATCCTATCCTATCCCAGACCTTGTCCCCACTGCCAGCCCCACGGAGGTGGGGCCCAATCCTTCCCGCCCCTTGCTGTGGGGCTGGGCCCCACAGCATTTAGGGACCCCCACCCCGAGCCTCGGCAGTGCCTGCCTGGCCTCGCGCTCCTCCAGCTTCCACACAAGCCTCCAGGTAAGCACTGCGGGGTCCCCAAAACTGGCACTCCCTGCATGGCACCCCTCTGGCACCCTCCATGCTGGTGGGGGCTGTGGGGCACAAGGGGGATTCCCTCGAGGAAGGGTGGGTGTCTGAGCATGGAGAGGGAGAGGGTGACAGATGGGGGGGCTGCAGCTCTGCCCCCCAGATTTGGGGATGTCTTGTCCCTGAGACCCCATAAGTGACCCTACATCAGCAGGGCAGCCGGGGCAGGTCAGTGTCCAGAAGGTGGCGATTATCCCGGGAATCCCAGGCATCTCCTGGGGCCTCCGGCAGCTGCCCTGGGCTGAGTCACCCCACAACCAGGACGGCCCCGAGCACCAAGCTGCCCTTCAAAGGTGCCGAGGGTGACTCCTCTTGGGATCGTGCCGGCACCTCCAGCACTTCCATCCTGGCATAACCCACGCAGTGTCTCTCGCCAGGGCCACCACGCTCTCCATGGAGACCGGCAGCTCCTTCCAACAGCTTGGCATGCAGCAGCCCCTCGAGCCCCCCAGGCAACAGCTCCCAGGCTACGGCAAGTGCAGCACCGCAGGCAGTGATCCTGGCAAAGATCCTGGGAAAGCTGCTGGGTGCAGTGGAGGCAGCGGGATCGGGAAGGGGCCAATGCCAATGGTCTGCAGCACTTCATGGTGAGAGCGAGGGGCTGGGGGCAGGAGGGAGACAGGGAGGTGAGCAGGGGAAGCTGTGGCAGTGCCAGGGTGATGGGGACCCCAGGTTGGTGCTGGGGGAAAAATCTGAGGTCTGTGGGCCACCACATCCCAGCATGGCCCAAGGGAGAAGACAGGATCTGCTGGGAATGATACTGTGTTAGGCTGCTCCCAGCAGCGAGGGAGACAGGTGTGTGTGGACTCCCTGCTCTGTCCCCGGGGAATCTGGGGCTCCAGTTTGATGCTGGGATGGGGTAATGTGGATCTGGGATGACATGAAGCTCTGGGGAGGTAGAATGGGGCTGGGTCCCCTCTGACACCCTCGTCCCTGCAGTGGGAACCCCTACGCAGGGCTGGTGAGCCACCTGCGGGCATCCTGGCTCTCTGGGAAGACACGACCCATGGAATACCGTGTGGCCCAGCTGGAGGCTCTGGGACGCTTCCTGGATGAAAAGAAGCAGGAGATCCTGGAAGCCACTGAATTGGACATGGGCAAGGTGAGAGGGGCTGGGAATTGGGGGCCACTGGTGTCGCATCTTTGAAGTCCTTCATACACCCTTGTCTGGGTATTGCATCCTTGTGGGGGTCTAGGCATAGGGGTGTCCCTTCCTTGGGGTCCTGTTTCCCCCTTGATGTGCTCCCAGGCTGGTGCATCTCTAAGTGCTGGATCCCTGCAGATCCAGGGATAGCAGAGGGACCATGCTGTTGATCCCATCCTTAGCGCCCTGAAACCAGGCAAAGGCCCTGTTGGCCTGTCAGTGACCGGCCGAAGTGGGAATGTTTCACACTCTGCTCTGCATCCTGGGGGTCCGTGTGACCTCCACAGAGGTGATGTGCTGGGGTGCTCCGGGCCAGCCCGGCACGCCCAGGATTACCAGCATTGTGCAACGTGCTGGCACTGCACATTCCTCCCAGGGCCTCCAAGGGACTGGTTTCACTGGCACGGTAGCATGGGCAGGGCTCTGGATGTGGCTTGAGGTATTGTGGCATGCCAGGAGCTCCTGGATGATCTGCTGGCGAAGCAGGAGCATCCGTACCATGGATAATTCTGGTGGTCTCAGCTCATCATCCCTGGAAGTGTTCGAGGCCAGGATGGATGGGGCTTGGAGCAACCTGAGCTACTGGAAGGTGTCCCTGCCCATGACAGGGTGGAATTGGATGAACTTCAAGGTCCCTTCCAACCCAAACCACTCCAGGATTGCATGATATGATCCTCTATGTTCAGCATCAGTGCAGTGGCCCATGCCCTCAGCCATGTCTTTCCACATTCTGCCATTTCCCAAGGCTCCTAATTGCCTTGTTTGTTGGAGGTGAGGCCTTCTCCTTCAGCCAGGCTTTGATAGGCATCAGTGCTCTGAGTGTGTCCATCATCTTTTCTAATTATGCCTAATTAGATCCGGTTGTCCAGTAATGAGCTTGTAATGCAGCCGGGCCCTCATAGCTAGATGGACATTTCACCTGCTCTTACGTACCTGAGGTGGTGTCTCACCTCCAGTGGTGCCGGTTCCTCTCTGATGCTGATAATTGGTGGCACTTGGATGACCTCAGACTTAATGTCCTATCTCACAACCTTTGTATCCCATCAAAATTCTTAATGAACCATCGTCTTCCTTATCCTGGTGATGCCATCGTCATCCTGGGTTGAGAACAGCCCCGTTGCTTCACTGCATTATCTCACGTGCCTGCTGAGCCCTCACGTCCAAGAGGGTCCTCACACCTCCTGACAGCTGCATTTTGGGGACCTGAAGGTCTCTTGGTGGTGGAAGATCCTGGGAATCAGCAACCAGCCTTCCCAACCCCAAAGTGGTGTGGGGATGGGAGGAAGACTCCAATCCAGGGATGTTTTTGGGTTGGAGGAGTTGAAAATATGATGTCACAGCACGGGAGCTTTGCTCCCCCTGCTCTCCATGGTCATGAAGGGGCTCCACTGAGTCTGCTGGACTATACCTGGTGTCTTCACACTGCTCCTGCAAGGATTATATGATCCTGATCTGTGCTCCATGGCTATGGAGAGGACCCACTTCTCCATCACAAGGGGTTTAATTAAGCCGTAGTTCTTATTACTTCCCTTTAGTCAAGGTCTTAAGACTTTGACTAAACTTAAGACTAAAAAGTGCAGTTTTTGTCCACAGGTGGTGGAAGGGAGCTCAGGGCTTTGCTTCCAGCTTGAATATCCCAGTGGTCAGGATGCCTCTGGCACCACGATCAGCTCTTCAGGAGCTCTGGTGACATTGCTTGGTGTCCCCTTGGGGTTCTATTGCCAGTTCACAGTGCTGAGCTCAGGAATTTGTTAAATACCATGAAAATGTTCTATTTCGGGGTTTTTTTCCTTCTGGTCAAATACCTATTTTCATAATATTCTGGGACACTGATATTCCCTGGGAGTTACAGGAGGTGATGGAAACTTCTGCTGAAGAGATTCTCCTGCTATTCCTGTTTGGAAGAGGGGAGAGATGCCTCTCGGGGTGGCGGGGTTGGTGTTGGGGTGATGGGGTCTGTGTTAGGGTGACACTTCCATGATGTCTGTCCCCAGCCATCCTTTGAGGCTTTCTTCAGTGAGATCCTCCTCTGCAAGAATGAGCTCAACGTCACCCTCAACAACCTGTGCCACTGGATGAAGGATGAGCACGTGGACAAGAACCTGGTAAGAAGGAAGCTCTGGGAAAAGGGAAGCAGGGGAGAGGGATTGCTAGTGGGGAAGGCAGTGCTGAGGTCATGTTCTTCCTTGAAGGTGATGCAGCTGGACTCCGCCTTCATCCGCAAGGACCCCTACGGGGTGGTGCTCATCATAGCGCCATGGAACTACCCCATCCACCTCTTCCTGGTGCCCCTCATCGGGGCCATCGCTGCAGGTGAGCCCAACCTTCCAGTCCCCTGGCCTGGAAGTGCCGGGGTCTCATCCCCAGAAGGGCTGGCTGTCACCATATTACTGTGCTGATGTCCTGTTCATCTTGCCCCAGGGAACTGCGCCATCGTCAAACCCTCGGAGATCTCTAAGAACACAGAGAGACTCGTTGCTGAAACACTGAGCTGTTACCTGGACAATGTGAGAAGCCCTTTTTGTCGTGTCCCTTGTTCCCGGGCCATGGTGTTCCCAACTCTGCCTCACACCCACCATCCCCACACATCATTCATATGTGGAACCTCCTCCCTCCGCACTCAGTCGATGTCCCAGTCTCCTGGGATGCTGTTGCTGGGGACAGATGGTGACACAAGAGGACTTTTCCTGTTTCCTTGCAGGACTGCTTTGCTGTGGTGACTGGCGGTGTGCCGGAGACCACCAGGCTGCTGGAGAACAAGTTTGACTACATCTTTTTCACTGGTACGTCCCATGGGACAGAGCAGAGCCCTGCCTGGATGTGGTGACAGGATCTGTTGGAGGATCTGGGATGTGTGTCTGAGGTCTGGTGGGACCCAGTGCCACTTCCCAAAGCCATGTGATGGCTGGTGGGATCCCCACCTCAATCCATGTTTTCCCTGCCCACAGGCAGCCCCCCAGTGGGGCGGATTGTGATGACAGCCGCTGCCAAGCACCTGACGCCGGTGACGCTGGAGCTGGGGGGCAAGAACCCCTGCTACGTGTCTGACACCTGCGACGTGACCAATGTGGCACGGCGTGTGGTCTGGGGCCGCTTCTTCAACGCGGGGCAGACCTGCATCGCGCCCGACTACCTGCTCTGCACTGTGGAGATGCAGGACAAGCTCATGCCCGCCCTGCGTGAGGCCATCACTGAGTTTTTCGGCCCCAACCCCCGAGAATCCCCGGATTTTGGCCGCATTGTGAGTGACAAGCAATTCCGGCGCATCCGGGCGCTGCTGGGCAGTGGGCGCGTGGCCATCGGGGGACAGACGGACGAGGCGGAGCGCTACATCGGTGAGGCTTGGGGGTCACACACCTCGTGGGGAACACATTGGGGGTTTTCAGCGAGTCTTCATCCAGAGGGGAGGCTCTAGAGGGAAAAGAGTTTTAGGAGTGCTTAAAAAGGGGTCCTGAGGGGAGGTTTCATCTCTGACCTCTACACCTGGCTGATGCTGTTGGGTTTCCTCGCTGCAGCTCCCACGGTGCTGGCAGACGTGCTGCCCTCAGACCCTGCCATGCAGGAGGAGATCTTCGGGCCCATCCTGCCCATCGTTGTCATTGCCAACATGGATGAAGCCATTGACTTCATCAACGCGCGGCCGCGGCCACTGGCCATCTACGCCTTCTCCTGCGACAGCAAGGTGTGTCTGTGGAGCAGGAAAAGTGGAGAGGGAAGTCAGGCACCACCACCACAAGCCCCAGGACATGCTCTGAAGGGTCTTTAGAGCCCAAACACTCTGGGAACATCCAGTGGGTGAAATGGGTAATGTTTGCCAAGTGCAAGTCCCTCATCTACCTTCTCTGCTCCCTCCCAGGTGGTGAACCAGGTCCTGGAGCGGACGAGCAGCGGAGGCTTCTGTGGCAATGACACCCTGATGCACGTGACACTGACATCGCTGCCCTTTGGAGGGATTGGTAGGTCCAAAATTCCCAATCCTGGCCATTGGGAGCCAGGTGGGATCTGTGGCCTGAGCCATGGTGAGGAAGGTGAGCTTCCTCCTGCAGCCAGTGTGGTGCTGGGCTGGATCCCTTGAAGTCCCTCAGGAGCCAGGTTGTACCTTCATGCCAACTTTTAGGGCTAAATAGTAGGAACAATACACTTAGGAAAACCTGGAGAACCTCTTACGAGATATTGGAGATCCTTCTCAGAGAAGAAGAAATTTTTGGTCTCCAGAGGCACCAATTTTTGCTTTCTCAGGTGAAAAGTGAGGCTGCTCAGCCCTGGGCTGTAGGTGCAGCATGGTCCAGGGATACAGGAGTACAGGAATATTGTTTCCCTGAATACTTCCCCATGTCTTGATCTCTCCCCAAAATATTTCTGGGATAAGTCCCTTCATTGGGTGCTGTCCTTGCTCAGCATCTCCATCGGGGCTGGCACCTGAGTCAGACATAATGAAACACCTGGACAATTAATTCCTCACCTGCCTGTGGCTCAGGGAACAATTTTTGGTACTTCCCATTCCGTAACTTATCTTAATTGGGAATGATTCAGACCAACCACCTCCAATTATCAGGTAAAGCCACTTTAGAGCAGGGGAAGGGGCTGAAGTCATTGGGGTGAGATGGCACCAAAGCTTCCATGGGAAGTCACTGGGCTCTTAACCTCCAGTTAAACTAGCCACAGGAACTGGGAGAACTGGTGTTGCCAATGTGGCTCCAGGTTTTTAGAGTGCTGGAAAGAAGGTGGAACAGCTCCAACTGTGAGGAGATACAGTGGAGCTTCATGGAGGGAAATCAAGGCATGCAGAACCCAGCAAAGCCGGGGAGATAAATGGAGGTGGATAAAAAGGAGATGCTGGGGCCTCCAAACTGCTGAGCTGCAGCAGGATTGGCTGGACTGAGCATCCATAGACCTGGAAGAGGCACTGGAGAAATGGAATTCCTCCACCATGTCTGTGCTGCTCAGAAAACCTTGTAAGGCGTCTTTTTCCCTCGTGTTGATGCTTGGAGAAGGCATCATCAGGAGCAGAGTCCCGCCCTGAGCATGGACCTGTCCTGTACGTTCCAGGGAACAGTGGCCTGGGAAAATACCATGGGAAGTTCACCTTCGACACCTTCTCCCACCACCGCGGCTGCCTGCACCGGAACATGGGGCTGGAGACACTCAACACCCCGCGCTACCCCCCCTACACCCAGCAGAAGTTGGGGCTCCTCACGACCACCTTCGAGGTGAAGCGCAGGGGCACCTGCACCCTGCTCTGAGGCTGCCACGTCCTGCTCTGAGGACACCACGGAGTTGACGCAGAGAACTGGGACTGTCCCTCTCTTCATCACGCACCTCGCTTCCTCACTGTGCCCTTTGCCTCGCTGGAGCATGTCGGATGGCCAGGATGGACATCCCCTCCTGCACCCTTGTGGCCTCTGCTCTGAACCATTTTCCAGGACACAGCTGAAATGACCAAAAACTCTTCTTACTCCAAACTTCTGTTTCTGGTGGAGAAGCACTTCCATCAGCCCCATGTCCCCTCACATGGACTTTTCCTTTGGAATGAACCTCTCCCTCCTCGCTGTTGCTCTTTGCTCTGTGTAACTCTGCCTGTAGTAAAGACTTTGCATCAAACTCTCTCCCAGCCTCTCTTTGTGCCTCCGTCCTCTGGTTTGGGGGGCTGCTGGAAGGGTTGGGGGGGTGTTTCCCATCCCAAACAACTTTAGCTGGAATGGAGCCAGCAGTGACATGTGGCGGGGCAGGCAGCCAAAGGTCAGGGCAGGTGGCCAAGGGGCAGGGCAGGAAGCTGGGAGCCACACTGTTAACCAGGAAGAGGGAAGCTGTGCCTGAAAGTCCCGGTGCAACCATCCCACACCACACCTCTGGGACCATGGAGACTGGAACTGTCCTCCTGCAGCTCCCTGAGAGTGAGGCCAGGAGAGCCCCTGAGGGTGATGGTGGGAATGGGAGTGTGGATGGTGATGCCACAAGGTGAGAGTGTGGAGGGACAGAGGGGTGGCAGGAGGGGTCCTGGTGCTCCGTCCTCTCCCCAGAGTGGCAGTTGGATGCCGGGCTGGGGCAATGCGGAGCTCTGAGGAGCTGGGATGGGGCTGGTGTCCCTCTAACACCACTGTACCCACAGCAGGAACCCCTTTGCAGGGCTGGTGAGCCACCTGCGGGCATCCTGGCTCTCTGGGAAGACTCGGCCCATGGCATACCGCATAGCCCAGCTGGAGGCCCTGGGACACTTCCTGGATGACAAGAAGCAGCAGATCCTGGAAGCCACTGCCTCTGACTTGGGCAAGGTGAGAGGGGACAGGAACGGGAGGACTTGGTGGCCAGAGGACATAAGGGGCTCCCACTTCCCAGCTGGGGATGCTTTGTCCTCCTTCCATTGGGTTCTCCAGTCCTGCCTGGGCTCTGCCCCGGGCTCGCAGCCTTTGGATTTGGGAGACCAAGGTGAAGCATGTCCCAGTCACCGTTATCCAGAGCCCATCCCTGCTCTGCCATGGGCTGAGGGAGCTGTGGGGAGTCCCTGGACATCAACAGCCATTCCCATACCCACCAGCCTCAGTTTCCCTCTTCCCTGGGCAGGTTAATCCCTGATTTCTGTCCCTGCTCCCTGCCCTGAACTTCCCACCCGATGTCACCCTCTTCCCTCCCTCAGGGCTCACCCAGGCTGCGACTCTCCAAGCCCGGATCCCCTGGCTCTGCAGACAGAGCTTTAACACCACACAGGGCTCATTGTCTTCTCTTCTCCAACCTAGTCTCTTTGGACACCCTCCCCATTCTTCCTGTTATCTGGATGAATAGGATCTGCATCATTTTTCCTATTTTTAAGCATTCAGTGCTTAAAAACCTCATGCTGCAGACACAGGGGGAGCTCAACACCTTTGGGGATTCAAATCCAGCATGGGATGTAGAGAGCTCCAGTCCCCAAATCCTAGGCAAAACACTATGGAGTGTTGGGATAGGAGCTGCAGGACTTGCCAAGGTGACATGTCCTTGGTGTCCACAGCCACCCTTTGAAGCTGAATTATCTGAGATCCTCCTGTGCAAGAATGAGCTCCATGAGACCCTGAACAACCTGTCCCACTGGATGAAGGATGAGCAGGTGGACAGGACTCTGGTGAGACAGAAGAGGAGAGAGAGGATGGGAGGCAGAGCCAGGTGGGATGGTGGTGCAGGGCAGGACCTGACATGGTGAGCGTCCCGCAGGCGATGCAGCTGGACTCCGCCTTCATCCGCAAGGACCCCTACGGGGTGGTGCTCATCATAGCGCCATGGAACTACCCCATCCACCTCTTCCTGGTGCCCCTCATCGGGGCCATCGCTGCAGGTGAGCCCAACCTTCCAGTCCCCTGGCCTGGAGGATCCCAGCAGTACTAAGCACTGGCAAGGGCACCTCGTCCCTAGAAGGGCTCGCTGTCACCATGTCACAGCTCCAACATCCTCTCTGTTTTCCTCCAGGGAACTGTGTCATCATCAAACCCTCAGAGGTATCCAAGAACACAGAGAGACTTGTGGCAGAAGCGCTGCCAAGCTATCTGGATAAGGTAAGACACTCTCTCCATCCCTGTGGCATGACTGGGGCACCCCTGCATACACAGAGCTGTGCTCTGTGCCTGCCTCACACACCATCTTGGGTTCCCTGTGCTGCCCAACTTCCTTTCTCCATGCCCAGCTAGTGTGCCAGCCTCCTTGGGATGCTGTTGGTGGGGACAGATGGTGACAGGAGGGGACCTTTCTCATTTCCTTGCAGGACTGCTTTGCTGTGGTGACCGGTGGCGTGCCAGAGACCACCAGGCTGCTGGAGAACAAGTTTGACTACATCTTTTTCACTGGTACGTCCCGTTGGACAGAGCAGACCCCTGCCTGGATTTTGTGTGAGGAGGAAGAGGGGTTCCCTCCAGACACCCCTGCCAAGAAGGCAGGGATTGGGTTGGGGATGTGGTGCCAGGATCTGTTGGAGGATCTGGGATGTGTGTCTGAGGTCTGGTGGGACCCAGTGCCACTTCCCAAAGCCATGTGATGGCTGGTGGGATCCCCACCTCAATCCGTGTTTTCCCTGCCCACAGGCAGCCCCCCGGTGGGGCGGATTGTGATGACAGCCGCTGCCAAGCACCTGACGCCGGTGACGCTGGAGCTGGGGGGCAAGAACCCCTGCTATGTGTCTGACACCTGCGACGTGACCAATGTGGCACGGCGTGTGGTCTGGGGCCGCTTCTTCAATGCGGGGCAGACCTGCATCGCGCCCGACTACCTGCTCTGCACTGTGGAGATGCAGGACAAGCTCATGCCCGCCCTGCGTGAGGCCATCAATGATTTCTATGGCCCCAACCCCCGAGAATCCCCGGATTTTGGCCGCATTGTGAGTGACAAGCAATTCCAGCGGGTGCAGAGGCTGCTGGGCAGTGGGCGCGTGACCATCGGGGGACAAACGGACGAGGCAGAGCGCTACATTGGTGAGGCTTGGGGATCACTCACATCTTCGTCCCTGCATGCATCACATTTCAGGTTTGGAGAAGATTATGACGGGAACTGGCTGCTTGGCCAGGTGTCCTTTTGTACAGGAGATGGGTCCTGGGGTGATGATCAAGGTGTCATCTCTGACCTCTGTGTCCGGCTGATGCTGTTGGGTTTCCTCTCTGCAGCTCCCACCGTGCTGGTGGATGTGCTGCCCTCAGACCCTGCCATGCAGGAGGAGATCTTCGGGCCCATCCTGCCCATCGTCGTCATCGCCAACATGGATGAAGCCATTGACTTCATCAACAGCCGGGAGCGGCCCTTGGCTGCCTACGCCTTCTCTGACGATGATAAGGTAGAGCCAAGTCAGGACTACACCTGCCATGTGCTCCTTGGCAGCTGTATCCAGCCATGTTTGTGCTCCAAGAGTGTTTCCCTTACAGCACATCACCCTAGTTAGGGAGCATGGATTGCATTTGGAAGTACGGGAATGGGGTAGGAGACCCATGTCCCACCTTCTTCATGTCCCTCTCAGGTGGTGAACCAGGTCCTGAAGAGGACGAGCAGTGGTGGCTTCTGTGGCAATGACACCCTGATGCACGTGACACTGACATCGCTGCCCTTTGGAGGGATTGGTAGGTCCAAAATCCCCAATCCTGGCCACTGGGAGCCAGGTGTGATCCCACCTATGGTCAGGAAGGGTCTCGGGGGGAACTCTCAGCTCCAGATGACTCAGTGGTCCACAGGGAAATTCTCCTCCAGAAGCCCTTTGCTTCACCTTGGGCTCTTGGGCTTTGCTGGACAACTATGGAGCACCCTGAGGTTCCTCCTCTCCATATTTCCCATCGCAAGCTCTGTGTTCCCTGGGTCCATGGAAATGTCTTGCTTAAAACATAGGGAATCAGGGCTTGAAGCAACCTGGTCCAGTGGAAGGTGTCCCTGCCCGCGGCAGGGGGGTGGAACTGGATATCTTTAGGGTCCTTTCCAACCCAAACCATTCTGGCATTCCATGATGGAGACACCCACTTTTGATGGGATGATCTCCACTACCAGCTCCTGTTTTTCACTCCTGTTTTCCTCTCTTCCCACTCAGCTGGCCAGGAGCCATCAGCGACCTCCCTTTATCCTGGGGCTGCTGATGTGCAAGGCACTGAACCCAACCCATCAGCTCAACCAAAGCTGGTGTTTTATCAGGAAGACTGACTGGCTCAGGCTGACTCATGGAATTTTATCCCATCTGTTATCAAATGATGTGTGGATTTCCTCATTTTATGCCAGCCTGCCTGGCTTTTCTGTGCTTGTTCCTGGCCAGCCAGCTTCCACCTCCCAACATTCATCCTTGGTGCTGGGTCCCACCTCATCAAAGGCACCTTGGTCATTTGGTCATTGTGCCTCTCCACTCCCAGTCTTGCCTGCAGCAGGGCTGGATCCAGCATGGATGGGATGTTTTTCAGGTAGGGAAGGTCATCTGAAGCTCATCTGGTGGGAACAACTTGCTGCTGCCATCACCTCATCAGCGACACCCCTCCAGTTGCTAAATATGTTATCTGAAATGGTGAAATCCACTGACGAGACAGTTTTTGGGAATCTTTCCACCTCCCAGCCTAATCTTAACACTCTAAACATCCACTTGGGTGTGCACTGGGTCACCTCCACTGGGTCACCTCCATGTAGTCTTTGAGTCACATTCCCAGGAAACTCATCCATGGCTTGGAAAGCAGCTGGATGAAGTCATGGTGCTGCTTTTACAGAGCTGGGAGCTTAATTTTGGGTTCTTTGACCCAAAGGATGGCCAGATCCAGCCACCCACCAGGGTCCTGTGCTGTGTATTCTAGGGAACAGTGGCCTGGGAATGCACCATGGGAAGTTCACCTTCGACACCTTCTCCCACCACCGCGGGTGCCTGAAGCGCGGGATGGGCCGGGAGCCCCTCAATGGCCCACGCTACCCACCCTACACCCAGCAGAAATTTGGGGTCATCCGGGCCACTTCCAAGGTGACACGTAAGAATGACTGTACCCTGCTCTGAGGGTCCCCACATCCCACTCGGAGACTCCCCACTCAGCACATCTCCTGCTGCTGGTCCCAGTGCCCAGGTGCAATGAAAGGTGTTTTCCCACATTCTGTGTGCTTCCCTTTCACCTCCCTGCACCTCTGCTCGCCCCAAAAGTCCCTTGTCCCCCACATCTCCCTCCATCCCAGTCCCATATCCCCCTTTTCTGGCTCTTTGGGGTTCTATTTCCGCTGGTACTACCACAGCAGAGAGGTCTCCTTCATCCCCCTCATTGCGTACTCTGCCTCGAGAAGGTCCACAGCAACTCCCTGATCCCAAATCCTTGAGATGGGATGATCCCAGTTTCCTTTGCCCCATGATCTCAGTGTCCTTTGCCCCATGTTCTCAGTTTCTTCTACTCCATGATCCCAAGTTTCCTTTGCCCCATGATCTCAGTGTCCTTTGCCCCATGTTCCCAGTTTCTCCTACTCCATGATCCCAAGTTTCCTTTGCCCCATGTTCCCAGTTTCTCCTACTCCATGATCCCAAGTTTCCTTTGCCCCATGTTCCCAGTTTCTCCTACTCCATGATCCCAAGTTTCCTTTGCCCCATGATATCAGTGTCTTTTGCCCCATGTTCCCGTTTATCCTGCCCCAAGATCCCAGTTTCCTTCACCCTATACTGCTCCATTTTGGGGGGCTGGTTGTGCCAGTAAAGGGATACCCATTCCTGCTGGGCTGTGGCTTGAATCCCACAGGGATCCCCCCGGGTGGGACGGATGGAGAGAACTGGACAAGGGAGTTGAAATAGAGACAGTTTAATAGGGAAAGGGAAACATCAAGTCCACCATCAGTAAATTTGCAGATGACACCAAGCTGGGAGTGTGCGTCAATCTCTTGGAGGGTAGGATGGCTCTGCAAAGGGACCTGGGCAGGCTGGATGGATGGGCTGAGTCCAACACTATGAAGTTTAACAAGTCCAAGTGCTGGGTCCTGCACTTTGGCCACAACAACCCCCTGCAGCGCTGCAGGCTGGGGACAGAATGGCTGGAGAGTGGCCAGGCAGGAAGGGACCTTGGGGGTACTGGTTGACAGCCGACTGAACGTGAGCCAGCAGTGTGCCCAGGTGGCCAAGAAGGCCAGTGGCATCCTGGCTTGTATCAGGAATAGGGATACAGCAGAACCAGGGAAGTCATTCTTCCCCTGTACTTGGCACTGGTGAGGCCACACCTCGAGTGCTGTGTCCAGTTCTGGGCCCCTCAGTTCAGGAAGGACGTGGAGACGCTTGAGCACGTCCAGAGGAGGGCAACAAGGCTGGTGAGGGGCTTGGAACACAAGCCCTATGAGGAACGACTGAGGGAGCTGGGTTGTTTAGCCTGGAAAAAAAGGAAGCTCAGGGGAGACTTTATCACCCTCTACAACTCCCTGAAAGGTGGCAGTAGCCGTGTGGGGGTCGGTCTCTTCTCCCAGGCAACAACTGACAGAACAAGAGGACGCAGTCTTAAGCTGCACCAAGGTAAGTTTAGGTTAGACGTCATAAAAAAATTCTTCACTCTTTCCAATGCGCACTGGAATCGTCTGCCCAGGGAGGTGGTGGAGTCAGCGTCCCGGGACGTGTTTAAAAAAAGGCTGGATGTGGCACTCGGTGCCATGGTTTAGTTGATGAGGAGGTCTTAGGTCACAGGTTGGACTTGATGTCACCTCCTGGTGGAAGGTGTCCCCCAAAGGTGTTTTCCAACCTAGTTCACTCTGGGATTCTGCGATCCCCGGTACGCGCCTCCAAGGACTGTGCTGGGGCTGAGGGCTCGGGGCCAACGCTGAGCCCGCCAGAGGCGGTCCTGGGCTTTGTAGTGAATCCAAGTGTCTGGGCCGCTCCAGCCTCGAGCCCTTCCGGCACCCGCGGCCTGAGGTGCTCCAGGAACCGGACGGAAACCTCCGGCGGCTCGGCAAACCCTGGAAGCGCCGGAGACTCGGCGCCGCCACCGCAACCACGCCCCTCCACCATGAACACGCGCTTCCGCTTCCGCCCGCCCCCGGACACGCCCCTCCTCCCGCCCAGCCAATCACCGCGCAGCACGGCCGCGCTCCGCCCAATTAACGACGCTTCCCCCTGTTCCTTCCCGCCCTCCCGCCCATTGCGCGACTCCGACCAATGGGAAGCGCGTCCGCCATCGCTCGCCCCGCCCACGACGCGCCGCCGCGCGCG
>VZRV01008996.1:28885-44806 GCA_013398115.1 Falcunculus frontatus
GATGGGGGGGACACGTGGGTTCCTTGGCGGGGGCAGGACATCAGGGCCCCTCGGGGGTTACACCTGGATCCTTAGGGGTGGGAGGGGACGGGACACCTGGGTGCCCCCGGGGGATGGGGCGCGGGGCAGCAGGATGCCCAGATCCCTCGGGGGAACAGCTGGATCCCTTTTAGGGGGTGGACA
Organism: Falcunculus frontatus; assembly: GCA_013398115.1. Lineage (NCBI taxonomy): Eukaryota > Metazoa > Chordata > Aves > Passeriformes > Falcunculus > Falcunculus frontatus. The sequence continues at coordinate 29,069 of VZRV01008996.1, forward strand.
AGATACCCGGGTCCCTTGGGGGATACACTTAGGTCCCTTAAGAGGGGGCTGCCAGTGGGGACAGGATGCCTGGGTCCCTTGAGAGGGGTTGCCAGGGGTAACGGGATGCCTGGGTCCCTTGGGGGAAGCACTTGGGGTCCCTTGTGGGATGTTGAGACAGCGGTGCCTGGAGGTCTGTGCCTCTTTGGGTGGAGGGGTGGGGATCAGGGTGCCAGTGTCCCCCATGGGAAGTGAGGGGCCCCTGGCTGTCCCAGTCCCTTACTCGTAGTTACTGAGATTCTTTCTGCACCCCAGGACCGGCCATGGCAGCGTTGCGACTGCTGTACCGGGCCGCCCGCGCAGGTGAGGCCGCCTGGGACCCCCCAAACCCCCTGAACCCTCCAAACCCCATCCTGACCCCGCTGACCCTCCTGTCCCTCTCCAGGCTCCCCAGCCCCGCTGGGCTCTCTGCGCCCGCTCAGCACCAGCACCCCCAGGGACTGTTACAGTGAGTATGGCTGTGCCACCCCTCGTGGGGGCTCAGCTCCCACCCCAGGGCTCTGTGGGGTGGGCACAGCTCCCCTGTTCCTACAGAGTACGTCAACATCCGGGAGCCGGCCATGGACATGCGATCCATCACCGACCGCGCCGCCCAGACCCTGCTCTGGACTGAGCTCGTCCGAGGTGAGACCTTGCTCACCCTCCTCATTTGTGGGGTGACCCCCCCTCCCAAATATGCCATAACCCCTTTGTCTCCCTCACAGGCCTGGCCATGACCCTGAGCTACCTTTTCCGTGAGCCGGCCACCATCAATTACCCATTTGAGAAGGGCCCGCTGAGCCCGCGGTTCCGCGGGGAGCACGCGCTGCGCCGGTACCCATCCGGGGAGGAGCGCTGCATCGCCTGCAAGCTCTGCGAGGCTGTGTGCCCGGCGCAGGTGAGCCTTCCTCCCCCTCCTCCTCCTCCTCCTCCTCACCTGGGGCTCCAGCCGTGACAGTGTCCCTGTGCCAGGCCATCACCATCGAGGCCGAGCCCCGCGCCGATGGCAGCCGCCGCACCACCCGCTACGACATCGACATGACCAAGTGCATCTACTGCGGGTTCTGCCAGGAGGCCTGTCCTGTGGATGCCATCGTGGAGGTGAGTGGGGCTTGGGGGGGGCTGCAGGGACCCCCTTTCCCCACCATGGTGACCGCAAGGATGACCCCGTCCCACCCTGGCAGGGCCCCAACTTCGAGTTCTCGACGGAGACGCATGAGGAGCTGCTCTACAACAAGGAGAAGCTGCTCAACAACGGCGACAAGTGGGAGGCTGAGATTGCGGCCAACATCCAGGCCGATTACCTGTACCGGTGATGGCCCCTGGGCATCTGCCTGTCCCCCAATAAAGCATTTGGGGGTTCACCCTCTGTTGGCACTGTGGGTGCCAGCCCCTTCCCATAACTCCGTGTCTTTTCCTTTCCAGTGCTGGGGTCAGACCCCCCAACCCTTGGGGGAACCCACCCCTGGGTGTGTGGTTGTGTTTTGGGGAGGTGGATGGGGGGTCCTGGGGTTGCTGGCACCAATGTTGGGTTAGGGGGTGGTTTGTGGGGAAAGGTGTGGGAAGCGGAGGGGGGGCAGGCAGGAATGGACAGGCAGTGCTGGGGGGGATTTAGGAGTCTGGGAAGGTCATTTCCATCTTCTGAGGACAGCCAGGGTGGGGGGGGCTGGTGATCCTGGCAAGGGGGGGTTCACAGTGGTACTGGTGTGAGGATCCCAGTGATGCCTGTGTGGGGATCCAGGGGATCCCAGCAGAGGGTCTCGATGGTACCAGTGGGGGAGCCTCTGGTAGTACTGGTATGGGTGTTGCAGTGGTGCTGCTGTGGAGATCATGGTGGTACTGGTGTGTGGGTACCAGTGTGGGGTGCCTGGAGAATCTGGCAGGGGTCTCAGAGTGGTACCAGTGTGGGGGTCCTGGTGATCCCAGCAGGGAGATCCCGGTGTTACCAGTTGTTAGGACCTGCCCCTCGAAGGCGAGAGTAATGCTGGGGGCGTATTAGAGTGAAACAACTCTTAATGATCGTTGTTTGTAAGTACGCATTTGTGGGGTTTATTTTAGAACAATTGGGTTGCAATGGAAAGCAGGTATGTAGCCATTTTGGTCATTATTATCTACAGTAATATAGCAATATGAAAGCATAAAAATGTTACTTTTAGAAATGTATAAGGGAAAAGAGTAAAAAAGAGTGAAAAGGTAAGGGTAACAACAAATTACCGCTGGCAGATCTTGTGGCTTGATTGTTGCAATTTAGTTGTCTCTTGGTCGAAGTGATGGTCTTGATCTGTCGGCGGTGGGAGAAGAAGCCCACTAAACACAAAGTCCGATGGCTTAAAATACGACCAGGCTCGGGGGGAATGCCCAGGTTTCAGTCCTCTGGTGAAAGGCCTCAGAAATTAGTCTGAGAGCGTTTTCGGGGGTCTTTGATGCTCGGTGATCCCTTCTCAGCTGCCTCTCACGGCAGCGCAGTTCAGCCGGTAATGCCGGAGGGGAAGTATTGGAACTGAGCGAGTTGTGCCAGCGAGGGCCATTAACCTCACAAGAACGACCATTGCGCCTTGCAGGATGCGGGCAGTGATAGTTCACCCCCTTTGTTTTATGCACATTGGGCAGCAGCACCCCAAACCTCTCCAGGGATGGCAACCTGGCCTCAGCAAAGCACTCTGGCTCCTGCACAAATGGGCGATTGTTTTGACTAATTGCCGGCTAACAGTCCGGTTTCACATCAGCGTGGGGATCCTGCTGATACTGGCGGGCGGTTTCCCGGCTCGCCCGGCTCCGGGAAATGTTTCCCATTTCCATCCTGCTCGGGGGATGTTGCGGGGATCCTGTCTCCGAGGGGCCGCTCCCCACGCGGTGCGGGGTGCCGTATGTCCCGGGGAACGGGGTTCCCGGGGGGCGGCGGGGCCGGGCCGGTCGGTCCCTCCCCGGGGCCGGGCTCTTCCTGGGGAAGAGGAAGTGCTGGATGCCGGCCCCGCTCCGCGGCGGGTGGGTCCGGCCCGGGGGGGGCGGCCGGGGCGGTCCCGGGGCGGGGAATGCGCTGGCCCTGACTCAGAGGCAGCTGAATGGGGCGGGGGGTGGAGGGGGAAGAGGGGGTTTCGAAAGTACTTTGGCAGCCCGGTGCTGAGCGGGCCGGTTTCCCACGGTCACAGCGCGGGGACACCCCCGGTTCCGTCGCCGCAGCCGCCGAGACCCCGGGGCGACCTCTGCCCTGTTGTCCCACTTTCCAGCCCTCACCCGCCTTTCCCTCAGTTCCCCATTCGCATCCCACCCCATTCTCTCCTGTTCCATTCTATCCCATCCATCCCCAGGCGTGTTCCCTGACGCCTCCGCACACCGGGCCGAACCGGGGGTCTCCGGGGGGCCATGGGGTCCCTGTTCCGCAGCGAGGAGGTTTGCCTGGCCCAGCTCTTCCTCCAGTCGGCTTCTGCCTACAACTGCATCAGCGAGCTGGGCGAGCGCGGGCTGCTGGAGTTCAGAGACGTAAGTAGGGGCTAGGGGGGCGTTTTGGGGTGTCTGGGGTGCAGGGGGTCCAGCTGTGTGGGCCTGAGTGCACTGGGTTTGCGATGGGTGGTTTGGGGTGCTCTGTGTACAGGGGGTTTGATCTGGTCGGGGTTGGGGTGGATGTTTTAGGGTGCCCCGGGAACAGGGAAGTTGATCAGGGTGGGTTTGGTGCCCGGGCTGTCTGTTCCCCCGGGATGCTGAACCCCCCAATCCAATGCGGGGCCATGCCTTGACTATACCCTCGCAGCTGAACCCCAAAGTGAGCCCCTTCCAGCGGCGCTTCGTGGGCGAGGTGCGGCGCTGCGAGGAGATGGAGAAAACCTTCAGTGAGTGCCGGGGGGGCCGCGGGGCTGACTCTGGGGGGCTTCTCAGGGGGATGCTACCCTCGGCCCCTCGGTCTGACCGTGTCCCCCCCTTCAGCCTTCCTGCAGCAGGAGCTGCGGAGCGCGGGGCGGGTGCCGGGGCCGTGTCCCGAGAGCCCGCGGGCGCCGGTGGCGCGGGAAGCGCTGCGGGTGCAGGAGCAGTCGGAGCAGCTGGCACAGGAGCTGCGGGAGGTCAGCCGGAACCGCGCATCCCTGCGCGGCCGCCTGCGGGACCTGCGCCAGTACCTGCACGTGCTGCGCGAGGGACAGCGCTTCACCAGCCTGCCGGTGGGTCCGGGGGTCCCCGCCGACCTGGGGGGTGCTGCTTTGGGCCTCAGTTTCCCCCAGGCTCATCTCTCTGCTCCGCATCGCCGCAGGCCCCCCTGGGCTCCCCGCCGCGGCCACGGGCGCTCTCGGAGCGTGAGCCCATCCTCGACCCCTCCCTGCACCAGCACCTCGAGCGCAAGATCAAGTGAGAAGGGGGAAGGGTGTGGAGCGGGGGATGGAGAGGGGCTCTGGGGCAGCGGCATGGCCGTGGGGCAGCTGGGAAGCTGTGGGATAAGGCTTGGAGGTGACCTGTGGGGCAGTGGTGCACTCATGGAGGGGTTTGCCTATCCCGACACTCCTGCTGTGTCTCCGCAGCTTCGTGGCCGGCGTCATCCACCCGTGGCGAGTGACTGCCTTCGAGCGGCTGCTGTGGCGCGCCTGCCGTGGGTACCTGGTGGCCTCCTTCGTGGAGATGCCCGAGCCCATGGAGGACCCGGCCTCGGTGAGGCAGCACCCGGGGGGCGCTGGCATGGCTATGGGGGCCGGGACACCGGAGTGACATGGACTGTGCTGTCCCCAGGGCGAGAGCATCACCTGGGTCATCTTCCTCATCTCCTACTGGGGTGAGCAGATCGGGCAGAAGATCCGCAAGATCTCGGACTGGTGAGTGGCCACGTGTCCGCCCACAGGAGGTTTATTTAGTAATACCCACTCCGGACCCCACTGCAGGGCTGGGCTGGGGAGCCCTGACACTCCCTGACACGTCAATGTTCCTCTGTCCCAGCTTCCACTGCCAGGTGTATCCGTACCCGGAGAGCGAGGCCAGCAGGACAGACACCATTACCGGGCTGCACGGCCAGATCCAAGACCTCAGTGTGGTGAGCTGGGCATCATGAGGGGATGTGGGGGCCACTCTGGGACTGCCATCCCTGACGCAGGTGCCCACAGGTGCTGGAGGAGACGGAGCAGTACCTGGCACAGGTGCTGGACAAGGTGGCGCTGGCGCTGCCCACCTGGCGTGTGCAGGTGCAGAAGATGAAGGCCATCTACCTCATCCTCAATCAGTGCAGCTTTGATGTCACTGAGAAGTGCCTCATCGCCGAGGTCTGGTGCCCTGTGCGGGACCTCACCCAAGTGCAGGATGCCCTGCGCCAGGGATCTGTGAGTGGCTCTGTGTCCTCGTGCCTGGGCATGCTCAGTGTCCCCGTGTCCTTGTACCGGGGGTTGTTCAGTGTATCCATTTTCTCGTTCTGGTGTTGCTCAATGTTGTCGTGTCAGGAGTTGCTCTGTGTTCCCAAGCCCTCGTGCCTGGCTTTCTTCATGTCCCATGTCTTCACGTCAAGGGTTTCTCGGTGTCCCCATGTCCTTGTGCCAGGGGTTGTTCTGTGTCTCCATATCCTTGTTGTGGGGTTGCTCAGTGTCCCTATGTCACCTCATCATGGTGGGGCATGTGCCAGGCTGGGGGTAGGTGCCAGGAACAGGCTCCAGGTTGCTGGACAGGGGTGCTGGGGGCTGGTGCCAGGAAGGAGGGTGTTGTGGGATGGGTGCCAGGGTCAGGTTCTGGGTGCTGTTCCCGCAGTACCAGAGCGGCTCCAGTGTGGAGTGCTTCGTGCAGCGCGTCCCCACCTCAGAGAGCCCCCCCACCCTCATCCGCACCAACAAGTTCACCGCCGGCTTTCAGAGCATCGTGGATGCCTACGGGGTGGCCAGTTACCAGGAGGTGAACCCCGGTAAGGCCCCCTGGCACCCCCTGAGGCCCGGGGCTGAGAGAGGACACCTTGTGTAACGCAGTCCCTGTGTCCCACAGCACCCTACGCCATCATCACCTTCCCCTTCATCTTCGCCATCATGTTTGGGGACGTGGGGCACGGGCTGCTCATGTTCCTCTTCGCGCTCTGGATGGTGCTGTACGAGGACAGCCCCCGCCTGCGGCAGGGCACCAACGAGGTGGGGGCAGGATGGAGCAGGATGGAAGGGTGGGACACGGTTGGAGACATGGGATGGGGTTGGGGGCATGGAGTGGAGTTGGAGGTGGGGGACATGGGTGGGGATGTGGGATGGGGTTGGATGGTACAGGGTGGGGCTCATGGCTCAGGACAGGGACAATATGGGTCAGGGCTGGTGGTGTGGGAGGGGAACGGTGGGGGGCAGGGGAGGTGGTGTGGGACATGGGAGCCGTATTTGCCCCCCCAGATCTGGCTGACGTTCTTCGAGGGGCGCTACCTCATCCTACTCATGGGTGCCTTCTCCATCTACACCGGCTTCATCTACAACGAGTGCTTCAGCAAAGCCACCACCATCTTCCCCTCTGCCTGGAGCGTGGCCACCATGGCCAACCACTCCTCCTGGAGGTGAAGTCCCACCCCTGTGCCCCCTGCCCGGGTCCCCATCTCTCTGCTGGCACTGACATCCCTTGCTCTGCCCCCAGCTCTGCATACCTCGCCACCCACCCCTCTCTCACCCTGGACCCCAATGTCACCGGTGTCTTCCGAGGGCCATATCCATTTGGGATCGACCCAGTGAGTGTCCCACGGGGATGACAACGAGATAGGACCCTTTTTGGGGTGGTGCAGAGTCTCACCCACCTTGTTCGTGACAGATCTGGAGCTTGGCCACCAACCACCTCAACTTCCTCAACTCCTTCAAGATGAAGATGTCAGTGGTGCTGGGCATCGTGCACATGGGCTTCGGTGTCGTGTTGGGGGTCTTCAACCACGTGTGAGTCCTTGGGCTGTGCCCACGGGCTCTGGTCATGCCAAGGAGACTGGGATTGGACTCACCTGGTTGGGATGGGGGGGCAACTGGGGTCTTGTCTTGTACCCCTACACCTCGGTGGGTGCTGAGGACACGCGAGGGTGAGGAGGGACAGGCTGAGCACGGCTGATGTCCTCCCACCCAGGCACTTCCAGCAGTGGCACCGGCTGATCCTAGAGTTCCTCCCGGAGATGATTTTCCTCCTGGCACTTTTTGGCTACCTGGTCTTCCTCATCTTCTACAAGTGGATCAAGTTCAGTGCTGCTGACTCCCTGGTGGCCCCCAGCATCCTCATCCACTTCATTGACATGTTCCTCTTCACCTCCAACGCCGAGAACCTCCCGCTCTACCCGGGGCAGGTACCACCCCACTGCCCTGGCAGACACCTACTCCCCACCCTGGCTGGGAGAGCGGGTGTCAGGAGTGGGGCTGTTCTCAGATCGGGTAGGCCCCAAAACGCTATCCTGTGCTGCAGGTGCCGGTGCAGACAGTGCTGGTGGTGCTGGCGCTGGCGTCGGTGCCCGTCCTGCTCCTGGGGACACCGCTGTACCAGTGGTGCCGGCAGCGCACTCCAGGGACGGTAAGGCCGGAGGCCGTGGGGGGCTCCATGTAGGTCACGGGGAGGTCTCACCATCGGTGCTGTCCTGGTGCAGCCAGTGTCCACAGGGGAGCAGGAGCCACTGCTGGAGGGGCAGGAGGCCGGGAACTCTGTCAACGCCACCAAGGAGGATGTGGAGAGCGGGGGGCACAGCCCTGATGCCAAGGTGAGGGGCATCCAGGCTGGCTTGGGTGGTGGGATAGGGGTGTCTGTGCCCCCTGCTGATGTCCCGTGTCCCCTCCCTCCCTGCAGCACTTGGACTTCGCCGAAATCTTCATGCACCAGGCAATCCACACCATTGAGTATTGCCTGGGCTGTGTCTCCAACACCGCGTCCTACCTGCGGCTCTGGGCGCTCAGCCTGGCGCATGCCCGTGAGTCCCCTTGGTCCCCCCTTGTCCCCCTCAGAGCCAGGCAGACCCTCACTCCCCTTTCCTGCCCCTGTCCCTCCCATTCCCAGAGCTCTCAGAGGTCCTGTGGACCATGGTGATGCGGAACGGCTTCGTGCGGCTGAGCTACGTGGGTGGCGTGGTGCTGGTGCCCGTCTTCGCCGCCTTTGCCGTGCTGACTGTGGCCATCCTGCTGGTGATGGAAGGGCTCTCCGCCTTCCTCCACGCCCTGCGCCTGCACTGGTGAGCTCCAAAGCTGGCAGGTTACTGGTTGGGTCTGGGGGGCGATGGACCTCCCACAGCACCCCTCACCCCCCTCTCCTTGCCAGGGTGGAGTTCCAGAATAAGTTCTACGTGGGTGCTGGGTACAAGCTGTGCCCCTTCGCCTTTGCCCCGGACACCTGGGAATAGCCACGCTATGGAGATTCCAGGGGCTTGGAACATCGGCTGTGCCCCAAATTCCCCCCCACTGGACCCCTGGAGCCTCCTTGGCAGTGAATAAAGCCATCCCTGTGGCTGTCCCCAGCTCTGCGTTGCCATTGCTTGGGTAGGAGGTGCAGGGGCAGCTTGGGGGTGCCCCCAGTCACTGTTGGCTGTAGCTGAAGGTGGGGGCCGCGGTGGGGCCATAGGTGCTGAGTGGGGGGAAGGCGGACAGGGGGTAGGGCAGGGTGTGGGGTTTGGCCCCCACATAGACACCAGGGGAGCAGGTGAGGGTCTGGAAGGTGGGTGCAGGGAGCTCAGGGAAACTGGGGGGTGCTGCTGGTTGTTGGGGGGCAGCAGCCAGAGCCCCACGGCTGCGTGGAGCCCCTGCAGCAGGGAGAGGCAGCAGCAGGGGCTCAGGCCCCCCCGCAGCCCCCCTACCTTTCTCCTGCTTCTCAGGGTGAGGGGGCAGTGGCGTGGCCCGGGCACGGGGCATCGCACCCAGCAGGGACCCTGCCTGCACCCCACACCTGCAAGAGAGGGGTGGGGGCTCAGGGGGGCCGCTCGACCTCCTTGCCCTGGTGTGGGGGCAGCATCTGGGGGTGCCTTACCATGGCTCAGGGTCACCATCCCGAAATCCCTTGGCGAAGGGGTTGCTGGCGATCTTCAGCTGGGTGATCTGCAGAGGGGAGCGGGGTCAGGGAGTCTCGGGGACGGTGCCCCGCTGTCCCCCTGGCTGGTGCTCACCCGGTGGTTCTGGTAGGCTGTCACTGCCATGAACTGGGTCTCGGGGAAGCTGAAGGACTTGAAGTTCTGGTGGGCGAAGCGCTCGCTGTCGCGCCGCGGGTCCACGAAGACGACGTGGAAGCGGGGCTGGTAGCGGTGCATGGAGTTGAGGATGATCTGGGGGTGGGAAAGAGGAGGTGGCAGGACCCCCCCCCAGGCAGGGGTGCATTGTGTCCCCCCCATCACCCACCCCGCAGTGGATCCTCACGTGGCCGTTGTCGTCCAGGAGGTTGTTGGTCAGCTTGAGCTTGTCGAAGGACACGATCTGCCGCATCCACTGGGCACCCTTGGCCGGGGAGTCGGGGTGGAAGTGGACGCGTCCGGGAGCTGCTGGCTCGGCCCGGCCTGCCGCCAGCCAGGAGGAGCTGTGGAAGGCGTATCTGCAGGGCAGGGAGGGGCTCAGCACCCCCAGATCCAGCTCCCTGCCCCCATCACCCCATCCCCACCTGTATCTCTTGTCATCCAGCGGGATGAAATCCATGAGCAGGACGTAGTCAGCCAATGGATCCAACCCCGACAACTTCACCTGAAAGGTGGGGAACATCCTCCTGCACAGAGAGAGGGGTGGGAAGGGGATGTCCTCCCCTCCCTGGAAGCCCCCTGGACCGCTCCGGTACCCACCTGCCTGCCTTGGTGACGATCATCTCGGTGCCCAGGCGGTTGAACTCCTCCCAAAGGCTGCCCATCTCCAGCCGTGCCGCGGCATGGCACACGCGCCGGTTCTTGCCGCCGGCCCCCGGCCCCTCACCAGCCCACCCGAGGCCGGGGGTGCACAGAGATCCCTCACCCGGGCCCCCCAGGAAGGCTGTGGAGGGGTGAAGGGGTGTCGGTCTGGGGAAGCAGACCCTGCTCACGGCCACCCCATCACACCCTCCCTCCACGGAGATGGTGGCAGGATCAGGGTGTCCCGTCCCCCACCACAGTGGGGTTTTATTGCCATCCCTGCCACACCCCAAAATGCCGCAAGATCCCACTGCTGGGTGCAGGGGGTGTTGTTGTGGATGGGTTTTACCTGCTATGGGTGTGGCGGGAGGGCAGGAAGTGTCCGTGGCTCCGTTCCCTGGCATGGTGGCAGTGGGATCCCACCGAAGCCCCCTCTCAGTGCAGCGCCGGCTCTGCAGTGTCCCCGCAGCCTGCCGGGGGTTTTATGCCCCAGCTCAGGAATGGAGAGGCGGGGGCTGGAGCCGAGGTGGTCCTTGGGGGCTGGAGCACAGCCCCCTTCCCCAGCCTGCCTTCCCGCCTTGACGCAGTGATGATGGACGGGAGGCGAGCGGTGGCACTGCTGGGACCACCACCAGTCCCCAAACAGGGCTTGGGATGCCCCAGGCTGGGCAGGGACATCTTTCTTGGGGTCTCCTTGTCCCTTCATATCAGAGATCTGAGTGGGGGGAGGTGGGGGCTCCCCCAGGCAAAGCCCCTCTCGGTACGCAGCCGTCACCACCTGATATTGAAAATCACAGTGAGGTGTTGAGGCATCGGCAAAGAGCCACTGCTCCAGCAAAGCTTCTGTGGCTCTGGAGGGAGGAACGAGCTGCCCCCTCCCCATAACCCCCCCAAAGGTGGGTCCAGTCCCTGTACCCCTCATTGCAGTGACAGTGGGAGATGGATGGGGACAAGCGGGCGCCGTGGGGCTGAGGGCTATTTGCAGGAGGTGATGGACACTGGGGTGGGGCGTTACGGGGGAAAAGCAGGGGGGTTACTCCAGAGCCCCCCACTCCCCTCCAAACTGCACCAGGGCCATGGGCACTGTCTCACAGCATGCCATGGATTGTATTCCAGAAGGATGAGGGATGATGAGTCTCTGGGAGAGGGTCTGGAGGACCAGGGGAAGTCCTTGTGGGGATGCTGGTGGCTTTCTGTACCTGTTAATGCCCCAGTGATGGTGGCACTGTCCTGAACTCCCTCTCTGCTCTGCACAGAGCTGGACATTTTCTCCCAGCTGGGACTCAGCCTTCCAACCTGCCTTGGGTTTGGCACTTGAATCCTTCCTGTGTCCATCATAACACAGAGGGGACCCCGTGTCCCCATATACTATGGGGTGGCCAAGGGGGCAGCACGGGCAGCTCCAGCATTTGGGACCAGGGCCAGGACTGACGTGAAGCAGGGAGGAACCACCTCCCCAGGTTCCCCCTGCATCCCCCGCACGTGTCCGTGCCCCGCGGAGCCGGCTCAGCCCCATCCATCTCCCGCTGTCAGCCAGGCTTGGCCGTGGGGCCGCTATTGAGCGCCAGATGAGGAGGTGCGAGAGAGGCAGAGCTGACAGCAGGCAGGAGGATGGAGGGGACTCAGCCCCGAGCAGGATCAGACCTGCCAGGGCTCATCCACAGCTCCTGGACCTCCTGGGTGGAACTGGATGGTCTTTAAGGTCCTTTCCAACCTGAGCCGTTCCAGGATTCTCTGGCTGGTGTAGATGACTGCAGGTGGGTCTCCTGAACCCGTTTTGAAGCACATGATACTAAATGGCTTTTCAAAATGAAATTTTTGGTCCCAAACGGGCAAATGGGAACCAGAGAAAACTTCAAAAAAAAGGAAAACAGTGAGTCTTTGCCATGGGGAATAATTGCCCCAGACAGCAGGACAGGCTGGAGAGAGCTCTGGAGGTTGTGGTGGCCACCAAGATGAAGCAGAAGAGCGCTGGCAGACGGTCAGATGACTCCCTGCAATGAGTCTCTGACTCAGCTGGAATGGGGAAGTAAAAGCAGCTTGGGGGGGTGGTGAGGAGAGAAGAGGAATTGACCCCGTTTCACAGGGAATAGAGAACAGCCGGCATGGCGGGGGGCAAGAGGGAAGTGAAAAGGGAGGAAATGGCAATACTCATTTCTCAACCAGAAAGACACGTATCTGTTGGGTCAGAGTGGGCAACTCGAGCAGCAGCTGGGTCTTTATTTATTTTATTTATTAACTTTTAATTCTATCTTTATTTTTTAAACCCTGATTGAGAAAAGAGGAAGAGAATTTTAGCAGGTCAAGTTACACCCTGGAAATGTCCAAGGCCGGGTTGGCCAGAGCTTGGAGCACCCTGGTCTAGTAAAAGGTGTCCATGCCTATGGCAGGGGGTGGGACTGGATGGTCTTTAAGGTCCCTTCCAACCCAAACAATTCCAGGTTCTAGGATCTGCTCTAAGAAATGTGTAGTACAAAAGAAAATTGATAACTGCGAAGACAAAACAATAATTTCCTCAAATATGTCCATTATTTAATGTTTTTTCCCCTCCCATACATAATAAATAAAATATATATTAAATAAATATAATTATGTATAATTAAAATGTAATATAGAAATAGAGAAGGATTTAAAAAATCTTTCAGACTCAGGGCTTCAACAAACCCCCTTGATTTTGTTTTGCTCCTCCTGACACCATTGTGTACACGAGCAGCATCGCTCCAGCTCTGCAGGCATCTATTCCAATGTGCCATGGGGATCCCATCCCTAAAACCCCAGAGAAAAACTTCGGGATGGATCCCAAGGCCTCCAGGGAAGGCTCGTTTGGTTTTCAGGTGCTTCAGAGACCCTTTGGCAACTGCTCATGTGGGGAAGGTATAAAACTTAAAATCTTCCAGCCATGTTAGAGGATGGAACAGGAAAAACTTCCTGATTTTGGCAAGACCTATGTGGCTTGCAGACTTCAGCTCGAGGACCTGTGAGTATCTTGATTCAAGCTGCCATTAACTAGAGGGTGGAACTTTAGGTGTCTTTGGGACAATTTTTTGCTGGATGGGGACAGTCATAAATTGGATTAGGAGGGAGTGGTTTTCCCTTGAAGCTGCACATAGATGAACTTGCAATCAGGAATGCTGGTCTCATTTTAATTGACCCAAATTGATTGGAAATCACTTCAATGGTGTCTATCGTCAATTTAATGCAACACTAATTAACATGGAAAATTAAGGCATGAGGTTATTGTATTTGTTGAATGTATTTATTTGTCCCTAAATAAGAACCTCTCCCTCCCCCTCTGCAAAATGTCATCCCTTCCAGGGAGGGGACATCCACAACTTCTCTGGCCCTGGCAGAGGTGTCCTAGGCCAGGTTGGGCGGGGCTTGGAGCAACCTGGCATAGTGGAAGGTGTCCCTGCCTGTGGCAGGGGGTTGGAACAAGATCAGCTTAGGATCCCTCCCAACCTAACCCATTCCAGGATTCCATAATTCTGTGTGTTGTATTCAGACACACCTGGCTCGTTTGATGCCTCCAAACCTCTCGATATTGTCCAAACATCCCACACCATCTCCTCCTCAGCATGTCTCTTTCCACCCAGGCGAGGTTGATTTTCCACCCCAGCTGCAGTTTTCTGATTATTCCTGATTCCAGGTTTCAGGGCTTGAGTCATCTCGGCCCAGGACTCATCCTCTCTCCTTGTAGGCTTTGAATGAGTCACTGCAGGTTCCCCTGATGGAGAAAACAATGTATTTGGGGGCTTTGACTCATCTGATCTATTTTAAACATAATTTTAATGGAAAAATGGCATGGATTTCTCCTCTTGCTGCCTGGTGGTGAAGGGTGGTGGGGTGACACAGTCACGTGGGAAACGCGGGATTTATTCAGAGCAGGCATACTCTGGGCACAGGCTGAAGGGTCAATTTGAGCCTCAAGGGCTTAAATTCAGATCATAATCATCACCAGGAAGTGTAAAAATAATTTGCAGCAGGAGAGTTCCTGAAGGGTTTTCCCTTTATCCCAGTTTGCAGTTGGAACACTTCTCCAAATCCTGGGATGTCTCCCAATGCCCAAATCTCAATTTCCTATGACAGTTCTTTTTAATTCCCTGTGATGCCAAGAGATTGGTTACATAATCCAAGAGATAAATTTGTAGATATACAATTATGTTTGTCTAAGAAAAAATGCTTTATATATATATTAAGAAATTATATATAAACATTTTCTTTACATATTAAAATAAATGAATATATTGAAATTCTTTTTAGATAAGTTTAATACTATATAAAATCATATTAAAATTATATATATGTAATATATGTATGTAGAAATAGGAAATCAATCCTCAAGTATTCATTTAACTTTCTGAAACTAATTGAGTTTATTTAACTAATTGTGCTTATTTATCAGTGCAGGTCTCCTCTTAAGGAGCTGCTTCCAAAGTCACCAGTTCCCAAACCATTCCAGGATTCTGTGTGACCATGCATGGGTCTCATTTGGACATGGCACATCCTTTTCTGGGCTACCTCGAGAATGTTGATCCATCTCATTCTACCTGAGATATCACAGGATATGAAAACCTGCTTCAGCTGTACCTGGGAGGAAAGAGAAGCCAAAATCTTCCTCCAGGTGTGTTTGCATTGGATATAGGGAAGAAATTCTTCCCTGGGAGGGTGCAGAGACCCTGGCACAGGTTGCCCAGAGCAGCTGTGGCTGCCCCTGGATCCCTGGAAGTGTCCAAGGCCAGGCTGGACGGGCAGATCTTGGTGAGTCCTAGGACAGCCCATTGGGAGGTCCTCTACTGCCTTGCACAAGGATCTTATGGAATTTGAGTAGGAAAGCAGGTGCCACAATGGGGATCCTTATCCCAGGAGGACAAGGAAGAATATTCCACACAGAGCACAGACCAAGCACCTGCCTCTCAGCAGGGATGAAATCTAATCCCCGCTTTTAAATTGAATTTATTTCCATTCTATGTCTCGGATCCTTCGCACCAAGCGAAGATGGCTTGTTGAGTAAGACAAAGTGAGGCTGAACTTGGATTAATCAAGAAGTCGAGGCCAGTTCTCTGATGGGGGCAGATTTCCAGGTCTGGGCAGGTGGATGCTGCCCTCGGGGAGGACTCAGCCCTCAAACCGCTCGATTTTCATTATCTGTAACATCTCCAGCACTGTCCCGGTGTCCCGGCTGCTGCTTTGCCTCCGGCATCTCCTCATGGGTGATGAAAAGCAGCTCTAAATCCTCATTATAGCACCAGGAGACCAGACACATTGCTCCTGGGATATCTGAAACAGGATGTCAGTTTCTGGGATGAGACTCAGCCCTTCAGCCAAGGCTGATCCAATAATGATGATTTTTAGGTTTGGATCTGTTTGTCAGGAGCCTGCAGTGCCTACTTTTGGTTTATTCTCTGGTGTAACTCTGTCAAGCCATGATTAATGTTATCCAGGAGAAAAATCAATGTTTATTTATTCTATCTGTCACAGAGTGGGATTTTAGGAGCTGCTGATCTCTCCCTGGTGAGTGGCACGACGGAGCCCGAATTTATCTTTTATCTCCAAATGAAGCATCACATCTAAAGCACAGTGAGGTGAAACAAAGCCCAGCTCTTATTCCCAGTGCTTCCACCTAGAAAAACTCTTCCTGAGACATGGGAACCAGCAATTTATTCCTCAAGCGCTCACACTGGACTGGGAGCCCTCAGAAGACGAGGAATATTTCCATTTTACTTAACTTGGAAGCTGCTTTCCAAACTTTTGTCCACATTTCTCTCCTACATGGAGACACCTAAAGAACCAGAGGTGGGGTGTTTCTGACAAAAGAACATGCAAATTATCGATGGTAGAGGGCTTAGAACTAAAGTATGAGTGGAGGTGCCTTTAGGACACTTCCAATTCTTTTTCATATCTATATCTATCTATCTATCATCTATCTATCATCTATCTATCTATCTATCTATCTATCTATCTATCTATCTATCTATCTATCT
>VZRV01009000.1:3122-22390 GCA_013398115.1 Falcunculus frontatus
TGACACCGCCCGATGTGACACCGCCCGCAGTGGCACAGCCCGATGTGACACCGCCCGCTGTGACACCGCCCGATGTGACACCGCCCGCAGTGGCACAGCCCGATGTGACACCGCCCGCTCTGACACCGCCCGATGTGACACCGCCCGCAGTGGCACCGCCCGCAGTGGCACCGCTGCAGAACGCGGCTCTCCCCGCCTGGGGGCACCGCGCTTTGCAGAAATCTGACCGTTTCACCCCGAAAAAGCGTCGCTGTCCGCGTTGTCCTTGTCCGCTCTGACCGTCAGGGGATGGACAGAGCCCCTCCGGCCGCTGCCTGACCACAGCGCCCACCCCCCGCGCGTTTAAGGGAAACCTCTGGCTGCTTTTCTCCGGGAAGGGCGTTCTGCATCCTTCGGGAAGAGGGGATTCTGCAGCCCCAAAATCCTCCTGGAGGGACTCGAGCTTTGTGTTCCCCAGCTGCCAGCAGAGCAGCCTGGGCACGGCAGGCGGCAACGCGGCTCCATCTGCTCCGGAGCTCTCCGCCAGTTCCTCCCCTCGCAGCCTCGGGCCGAGCAGACAGCGAGGACAGAGCTGTCCCACGCCCCGGAGCACAGCGCGCTCCCCCTCGGGGCTGCAGAGCTCCTCTGGCCTGGCACTGCCCCGCTGCCACCTCCCCGGGGCCAGGGACGGGGCCAGGGACGGGGCAGTGGCATCCCCCCGTGCTGGGCACAGCCATCCCGCACCCGCTGTGCCCGCTGGAGCGCCCCAAACGCGGCGCTGGCACCGCCGAGGAGCTGCTGGGAGCAGCCCTGGCCCCGCTCCAGCTCCGTGCCCTCTTCCCATCAGGATCGCCCCAGCCCCAGCCCCTGTGCTCAACATCTGCTGCATCCCCAGGCTGAGCTGCTCTCACGCTGCTGCTTTGGGCTGATTTTGCAGGGGTCAGGGTCCCCAAAACCACCCAGGGCTCGCAGATCAGGGGACTCGGTTCCCTCGCACTCCCAGCCCGGCCCCTGCCCTTCTCCCAGGAGCTGTTTTGTGCAGGAATAAGTCATGGATGAGGCAGGAAACAGCATCCATTTCCTCTGGCAGTCGAGTTCCAGAGCTGCTGATGGGATGTCCAAGTGTCCCAGTGAAGGTTCCCAATTCCCTGCGAGCCACGGGCATTATTCCTTCCACTAGCACAGGCTAAAGCTGTAAAAACAAGACATTAAGAGTAAAATATTTTGAAATCTTCAATATTTTCACTTTTTAATCGCCAGGCATTTGAATCAGATTTCTCGGAAGCTTCCACTCGCTAGTTTTGGCCTCACCTCCATCTCCACAATCACACCTCTCCTGGGTTTTCCAGCGTTACCCAGGAATTGTTAGGGGTTTTTGGAACGTTTTCCTTCACGTGCCCTTCGAGTTGGGCCAGATCTGCACACCAAGGTCATGAAACCAGGAGTGCCTGGCTCCCCCTGCCGTGATCGATCCCAAATCAATCGTCTCACAACCTTTCATTAAATCACAGCGTGGCTGAGCCCATTTAAAACGCACTTGGGGCAGCTCCACCCCTGAGGAAGGGAGGTTGTGCTGGGAGGCAGCAGCTCCATCCCCCTCACAAAGCTCCCACCGGGGCACAGTTCCCATTCCCAGGCACTTTGGAAGTTTATTTCTTGAAAAATCTGAAATAACAAAATGCAGAGTGAGGAGCAGGGGCATGGCCCAGGTGGGGAGAGACCGACCCCAGCACCCGGAGCAGGGACAAAGCAGGGAGAGCAAAAGGTGGGAGACTGGGAACATCATCCTTGTTGGGTGGTGAGGGAAAAGCCAGCGGAAAAACTGTATTTAAAAGGATTTTCTGAGGCTGATGAGCAAAGCAACATCATTGAGAGGAGCTGCCAGAGTTCAGTGGGTGTTCTGAGGGTGTTCACTGAACTACAGCCCATCTTGAGAGGCTGGGGCGGATGTTCCTTTTGCTTTCATGAAACGAGGGAAAAAGAGCCATGACACAGAAGTGGAGAGCTCATTCCAGCCTGGCTGGGAGGAACCCTCCCTGCAGCACCCCACAGCCCTCAGGAACAGTGCTGCCTTTAAGGAAAACGCCAAGGAAACTGTGCCTGTGGGTCAGAGCAGTACAAGTGGTGCAGCCTGTGCCAGGCAGTGCCCCAGGGGAAGGGGACAGTCCCAGCTGTGCAGCTGCTGGGGGCTCTGGGCATCTCTGAGCTGCAGCATCGTGGTGTCACAGCTTCATCGTGGTGTCACAGCTTCACCTCAGTGTCACAGCTTCACCCTGGTGTCACAGCTTCACCTCAGTGTACTCCACAGCCTTGGATGCCCTGGGGCTGGAGAAGGGCCACAAATTAATTTTCCTCTTCTTTGGGTCCACGTTGACATAATCCATCCCAGTCTTCATGTTCTCGTAGTCCTGGGCAGAGCCCGGCTCGTGGCCTTTCCCCAGGAACACCAGAGATGTGTAATTGATGTTTTCCTGTGAGCCAGGGTCCTGCAGGAACAAAATGAACCCCGGGTCAGGCCCCAGCACCCACCCTTGGCCCTTGAGCCCGTGCACCAATCCTGAGAATCATGGAATGGGTTGGGTTGGAAGGGACCCTAAATCTCATCCCATTCCACCCCTCCCATGGCAGGGACACCTTCCATTATCCCAGGCTGCTCCCAACCCTGTCCAGCCTGGCCTTGGATTTTCCCAGGGATCCAGGGGCAGCCACAGCTTCCCTGGGTACCTCCCTACCCTCAAAGGGAAGATTTGTTTCCTAATTTTCCTACTGTTCCCAGGAATTCTTCCCTCTAAATGGGGGACACTAGAACGCTGTGTGTGGAAAGGGACAACAACCCCTCAGCCTTATTTATGGAATTTCAATGTGGTTTGATGGATTTGCCCCTCCTGAAGCTGCTCTGGGGGTCTCCAGCTGGACACAGGTGGGCTGGGGATGTTTTTGCCAAGGCTCTGTGCCCGTGGTACCTGGGGGCTGGAAGGGCTGTCCGAGTCCTCCGAGGTGTCTGAAGATGTGTCACTGCTCCCTTAAAAACAGGAAACATTTACCAGCCCCAGCTCTTCCCAGGGGGTTAAAGGGGAAAAAAAGGATCAGGGAGAAAAAGTGAACGTGCTCAGGAGTGAAAATTCAAATCCACAAAGCGTCAGTGAAAATTCAAATCCTCCGCAATTCACTTCCCTGGGAGAAACTGGGCAAGGAGATCCCAGCTGGGCAGGAGCCATGGGAACAGGCAGCAGCTCCTGCTCAGCCCTTTGCTCACCCCTTGCTCCCACCCCTGGGCTGCTCACAGCTCTTGAGGAAGAGACATCCCACGAATGCTGCCCAAAAATTCCCATCCCTGTGCCAGGACAACGCCCTGGCACTGCAGGACCCCCTTACCTGCATAGGCTGGTGCTGGGTTTTGTGCCCCAGGCTGTTGTGCCCCGGGCTGTTGAGTCTTGTCCCCTCCTGGTGATGGTGACAGGGCTGGAGCTGGGGTGGGATGAGGGTCGTGATGCTCCCCAGGGCTGTGATGATGCTCCCCAGGGCTGTGATGCTCCCCAGGGCTGCTGCTCACCTCCATCCCACGGGAACGCTGAGCTGTGACCAAGAGGAGAGTGAGCCCTGGCTCCAGCTGTGCCCAGCACACCCCACACCCGCTCCAGCAGCCCCAGTACAAACCAGTCCACCCCGAAATGATTGCTGCCGTGCACTGGAGCAGGCTCATATCCATCAATTGAATTACTGAGGTGATCCAGTGCCCTGTTCTCCCACCGGGAGAGGCCCCGGTGACAAATCAGTGTCAGGGCCTCTTCTGGCAAGTTTGGAATGACTTTGACCCCGAGCAGAGCTGGGCTTTGTGCAAATGTGAGCGGCGGTTGGTGTGAAAGAATTTCCTGCTAGAAATTGCAGCTTCATCTGAATTAATACTCTGCCAGCTGACTCGTGATATTTTCCCAGCACTTTACTAAGAGAGCAATAAAAGAAAATGGTTTTGAAGCAGCGTGAGGTTGTAGAACCCTCACTGGCACTGCCCACGTCACCCACAGCTCACCCCCAGCCCGGAGCAGAGCTCAGCCCTGCCCTGCCCCTTCCCATTCCACCCCAGTGTCCAAAACAGGAAATCCCCAGGCAGCAATTACCTATTTTCCTGCTGAGTATGATGTAAAAGGCCAGCAAGAGGAGAGCGTAGAGCACCAAGGTGACAGCTGAGGTGACAATAAGAATCCAGCTGAACGAGAGAAAAATATTCAGTCTCACTGAAATCCCCAAATTCTTTCCAATCTCCCCATCCCTTTGATGCCTTAGGTTTTAGCTTTTATATTTTCAAATTCTGTACTGCTCAGAGTGTAACTCTGAAGTTCCTTGGAGCCTGTAATTCCTGCTCTCTCGTACTGGGCAGACAGAACAAAGCCTCTCCAGGCTTTGCCTTCAAGGACAGCCAGGCTGTTTTTAGGCCCAAAATGTGTAAACCAAAGATTCTAACGGGGGGCAAGCTGAGGGGAGTTACATCGTTAAACTGGGGCTTTAATTGGAGAATTAACCCTGATATGCAAATGATCCAAACCTATAAAAGTGTGAAGAACTCGTGACCTGGGGTCCATCTTGGGGTCCAATTTTTGGAAGCAGCCTCTGGCTCCCCCAGGGTGTACCTTGAAGGCCCTTCAAATAAATACCTGTCTTTATTCCCTTCCTCTTGTCTAGTCTCTGTTTCTAGGTGGCTGGAGGAGGCATCACCTTCAAGGCACATTTTAGACACAGCTTTGCTGGTAGCTTTCAGTTTTGCTTTTTGTCTTCGGGGGGATGTGCCCCAAAACGTGGGGCTTGGTTTTTCAAGAATGATTTGAGTTCCTTGCCCCTCGTTCTTGGGGGCCTGTCCTCAGAAGGGTTTTCAAAAGCCTCATTGCCAGTGGGGGGATGTGGCGCTGGAGGGGAGAGAGATGTTACAGATATAATGGGATTATGGAATTATGGAGTGGGTTGGGTGGGAAGGGACCTTTGAAGGTCACCCCCTGCCATGAGCAGGGACATCTTCAGCCAGAGCAGGTTTTCAGAGCCCCATCCAGCCTGGCCTGGGATGGCTCCAGGGATGCTGTGAAGGGCTCTGTGCCCCGGGGTGTTGCACTCACCACTCACAAGAGCCCATCCTCCTGCTGAGGCGTCTCCAGGCTCTGGGGGGACACAGAGAGGCAGCAAGACCTGGTGGCAACCAACAGAAATGGTCCCACTGAGCCTCACGCTGCTCCACACGAGCTGAAGATGGGGCTCAGCACTTGGAAGCAGTGGTTGGACATGGCAGATGTAAAATAAAGGGTTTTTATTTTATCCCAGTCCTCCCCCCATGAGAATCCCTCTGGTTCACCCCCTCACAGAGCCATAGGCCCTCCCTTATCACTGAATTAATGGCTTTATGCACGGTCATAGCTGAGACTTGTCTGGAGCTTCTGGGCTCCACCGTGGCGACAGAAATGAAATTTATTCTTTGTGCTTTAATCCCCTCTCACGGTTCGTTTTTTCTTTTTCTCTTTTTAATCCACAAACACCCCCCCCCCCCAAAAAAAACCCCCAAAAAGATAACTATAATCTGGGGGGGAAAAAAAAGGCGTAGAAAAAGTAACCAGAGGAAGGTCGTGGGTTGCTGTGAGACTCTTGCATCAGTTGAGGTCCAGACAGAAATATCAGAGGCCCTCCGACACCTCTGTGTCTGAAACACCTCGGATTTAACACTGAGAGAGCTTCAATCCTGTTCAAGTCAAGAGGGTTCAAGGCAGAAAATCAGCAAACACCAATGTCTGGGCTGGGCCCCTTGGATTGGAGCTTCTGGCTGTAACACTGCAGGGATTTAGAATAAAAACAGAGGTGTTCATTCTGTAAAAAATAGCAATAGGGGTGTTCATTTTGTGAGCTTCCACCCGCAAAAAAAGCACTTTAAATCTTCCCTCAGTGCTATAAACTCACTATTTATAAATGGCTGATAGGGAGAGGTCTCCAGCTGAGGCTTTGATACAGTGATTAAAGCAGCCATAGTAATTTGATTGATGTGCTGATGGATAAAATGAAAGAGCAAAGGCATTATCCACCCTATGGAGCAGATTCTGTCATTTCCTTTAGGACACATTTCTGAGCCTAATTCATCAAAAGCTTTCCCAATAACCACCCATCTCCTGTGGAATTCCACTCACCCAAAACTCTCTGACAGCCACCAAACCAAAAGCACATTTCTTGCAGGATTTCTCCCCCTCCCTCATTGAACAAACCTGTCCCCAAATATCCTTCTCGAAGGGCCGCCGTTCTCAAAAGGCTCATTTCCTACTGTGGGGCAGGAGACGCTGCTGCAGCAGCAGATAAGGATCTGAAAAATGAGCTGCTCAAAAGGAAATTGCAAAATGAGCCCCAAATCCAACTATCAGCAGCGGCGGCTTCTGTGCTGAGATGGGTACGGCGAGATGGAGGCGCCGATATCGGGTGGGGATCGAAAAATCTGGTTTGAGAGAGCAACTGGTGAGAGCCTGGCACCACACATGGTTTTTTTGGGTGTCTCAGGGAACTTCTGTGAGCCTGCAGCCACCAGGACTTCGACTTTTTCTCAAGAAAAGTGCTGAAATCAAGGCTTGCAGGGAGCTGCTCCTCGGCCGCGCAGCGAGGGGTCAACCCGAGGCATCCACGCTCGGCTGGAGGTGAGTAAAAACTCCAGAATGGCCCAAATTATTTTAATCCCACTCGAGGCAGGCCCAGCTGGCCCAGTGAAGCTCAGGATGGCAGCGACACGTGCCAGGGGGCATTCCCAACCCAGCTCTCCTCTCGTTGTTCCACCCTCTGCTTCCCACGCCATCGCGCCCAGCGCCCGGCGGAGCCCAACGCTGATTTACCTGGGGGTCAGAGCTTTCCACGCCTTCCCTTCCCTTCCCCACAGCTCTGGGGCAGCTGGGGCCGTGCAGGCAGAAGGTTTAGGGCCGTTCCAGCAGCATTTTGGGTGCAGTGCAGGGTCCGGCAGCGCAGCGGTGCCGGATGCGGTCGCGCTCTGCCTCCAGGTCAGAGGCACCAAGGAGCCCACACGAGGTTCCATGACGCCTCCCCTCTGTCAGGGGCCTCATTTAAATATATTTGGGTGTTTCTCTGCTGTTCTGTGGCTGTTTTGCTCCTGGGACCCTGCACCCCTTCACCAATTCTTTATCAATTCTCCATCTTCCAGCGGCTTTGTCCCAAAAGTCAGCTGAGCTTCCTTGGAGACAAGCGGTGCTGAGGGAGCTGTGCCCAGCCCAGCCCTGAGTAACTCAGCTGCCACCCAAAATGAGCTCTGGGTGCTTCCAAGGAAACGTTTTCCATAGGGATAAAGCATTTTACACCACCTGGCTCTGTGTCTGCTGGGGGTGGATGGGCCTCCAGCTGCCCGCGCTCTGGAAAATGTCCTGCAACATTTTGGGGTGCAAGCAGCAGCCTGGGAGACCCCATCCTGAGGGTTTCCAGGAGGTTTGGGGAGTGCTGGGCTGATGTTTCATAGCATCTGTGGGGTTTGTAGCCCCACAGCAGCCCGGCCTCTGCCCTGGCAGAAAGGTCAAGAACAAGAAATTCCCTTTTTTCAAGGTTCCTGAGTCATGGGGACGGTGCCTGCTCGCCTTTAAACATCCCCACCACCCCACAGCAATCCTCTCCCAGGGACATAACATCCCAGAGAGTCCCCCTGGATTATTTAAAAGCAAAGAACAGACCCCAGGGAGCACCACCTCCCCCAGGAGCTGCACCACGAGTCACTTCCCAAATTCCCCCTCATCCCCGGGCCCGTGGGGCTCCCACCATCCATCAGCTCCATCACCAGATGTTGATCCTGCTCTGCCCACAGCTGCTGAGCCCCAGGTAAATATTTTGGGGTTTATTTAACTGAAACTCGCTTGTTTGTTGATTTTTTTCAGGTGAGAGTTTGCTGCTGCAGCGCTTTGAAGGGCTCGGTGGTGGATGAACAGATTAACAGGTGGGAGAAGTGTCTGATAAAGGCAGGAAAAAAGGGTTTTTTAGAAAACACTGCTGGGGCACGATGTGAATCAGTCGTGGCCGTGGCTCCACTAAAGGAAATGTGCAAAAAGGAACACAGATAACATATTTTTAGCCTGAAAAGAGGTTTTTTACAGGAGGAAAGTGCTTCACACCGAGCTGGTGAGAGACACATTTTCCACCCAAGGGGCAAAAACTATTTCTGATGCACCTGAGGGCAGGTGTGTGGCCCTGGAGGGGTGGGACACAGCTGGGGACAGCCCCTGCCTGGCAGAGGCCATTCCTGTCTTACCAGACTGGGATATTCCAGGGGCTGGAGTCACCTTTCCTCAATCACAGCAGCACAGGCTGAGGGACACCACGGCTTGGAAATTGGGCACCTCTTCCCTCTGCATTCCAGGCTCTGAGGTACTTCTGGAATATGTATGGAACAAAACCTTTTTGACCCAATTTGCTGTGAAAATCCAGCCCAGCTGCTCCCAAAACATAGAGAAAAAAACCCCACTTCATTCCACTTGAAATAAAAATGCCGAAGTGCCCCTGAGAGTTTCGCTTTTAAAATTGCTTCTAAAATAACTAAAAAGCTGAAATAGATTTGCTTAACTGCAGAAATTTCTAAATGAAAGGTCTGGCCTCGTTATGACTTTCATCTTCCTATTTTAATGCTGAATCCGCTGCCAGGAGTTTGCAGATTATGATGATCCAATTGGGGAACCTTTTCCACAAAATAAACTATTTCACTTAAAGTGTTTGGCGCCTCTGTGCTGCTGCTCACCCTAACGTTTATCTCCAAAGCCCAGTGACCCTTCAGGCTGGGTTTTCTGACAGGATTTTCGGGTTATAAACCATGTCTGGAACAATCCACTTGCTGTTTTCGGCTGATCTTGGCACTTGCCGCAGCTGCTTTTGTTTTAGGAAGTTTCTTTCTAATCCATAAATATGTGATTAGGACAAGGAGGGAGGCTGCTGCATTAAACCGCTTCTCAAAAGGGGGAAGAGATAATAAATTCATATAAAAGCCACTCAGTAAAAAAAAAACAACCCAAAACATTGCAGCGTGAGGGAATGCAGAGAATTTTCATTTGTTTCAGAAAAACAGCTGCATTCGCCATCGGCATCAACTCTGCTGTGCCCAACGTTTTCCTGCTCATATTCGGGAAATATTTGATGGATTTTTTTTTTAAAAAAGCTTAATCTGCCTGCAAAGCTGGGGAGAGGAGGGGCCTGGCAGCATCTCCAGGGATGGGGACACCAGATCTCGGTGACAGCAGGACGTGACTCAGCTGTCCCCCGCCACCGTTGGTACCTGTGCCTCATGGACGAGGACTTGCATTTCCTGGGCGAGGGCTTTAATTAGATAAAATTTAATTAGATAAAACAGGCTCGCCGGGACAAACAAAAAATTGATTAGCAAGGTGCTGAACCCTGTTCCTCACGTGAATGGGGCTCGCTGAGTAAAACACCCCCTTTAGCACCCACCATCCGTTGTTTTAGTGCCAAAAACGTGGAAAACGGGGAAAACAGCATCATCCTCAGCCTGGGAGATGGTGGCAGCAGGAAAACCCTCACCTGCCCTCGCTCTCTCCCCCTGGATCTGAAGGCTTTATTTGTTCATCAGCATTTTCTGTTTGCACTCGCAGAGGCTTTAATGAGACGCCCATCCCGGGTTAAACAAAACTCACCAGGGACGAGGCCATCAGCGGCTGTAGAGCACCAAGGAACTGTCTCCCATGGAAAGCTGCTCCTTCCCAGTGTTTGCAAGGGAAAGTTGCACCTTCCCGAGCCGTTCATCACTGCTAATTAGTCCGTGCCTTTTAAAACGAGCTCTGTGGGTGCCCTGGTGGTACAAACACATCCCTTTCCTGCACCTCCCCGCTGCTGCCGGGGTTTGAGGCACCCCACGGCCACGGGCAGGTCCCTGGGCTGGGGCTGTGGGGTGAAGGAAAAGGGAAATATTCCCCTAAAGCATTTTGGGGGCTTTCCACCGGTGGATAAGGGGCTGGTGCTGGGATGTGGACCCAATTCTTCTCCTTCTCTGGCACCTCCGCTGCCCCAAAATCAGCCAAACCACCCCCAGCTCAGCTCCCACAGGTCCCCCAACACCGTCCTCACCCAGAAAAGCAAACGTGACCCCGGAGCGCCCGCTCAGCCTCGCCTGGGCCGTGGCCAGTGATTCATTCGGGGTGCCCGAGCCCGGTGTTGACTCTGGCAGGGCCCTTATCGGGGTTGGCACCGTCGCTATAAGAGCGGCACCGCGGCGCTGCCGGTGCGGGCACAGCCACCGAGCCACGCCATGAGGCGCCTGCTCCTCCTCACCACGCTCTGCCTGGGCCTGGCCACTGCCCTGAGAAGGTAAAGGGGTCCCCAGGGTGTCCCCAGGGTGTTGGGGGGTTCATTCCCAGGGTGGCAGAGCTCATCCTGGGCACCCCTCGGCTGTGCCGGTGCGGTGGCACCGCTCTGGGATTTCTGCGATGTCCATCCCTCTGGGCAGAGCCTGTGAGCAGCAGGAGGGGTCTGCAAAGGGGTCTGTGCATGCAGAAAACACCAGGCTGAATTCCCCTGGGCCCTGCTCACCCTGCCCAGCACCAAGATCCTTTCCAGCAGGGACACCGAGCTGCCTGTCCCGTCACTGCCATGGTGTGGATGCTCCCTGCCCGCTCTGGCCTTGATTTCCTGTCTCCTAAAACACATCAAGGGCCCCTCTTTTGCTGTGCCTGGCTGGAAATTGTTGCAGTGGGGGGATGTGGGCTCTGGGCCTGCATCCTGGCAGTGCTGGGACCCTCAGGGGGGGCACAGGGACTGCAGGACATGGGCAGCACCTCCATGAGTGACCAGGACCCTCAGGGTGGTCACGGGGACTGCAGGACATGGGCAACATCTCCATGAGTGACCAGGACCCTCAGGGTGGGCACGGGGACTGCAGGACATGGGCAGCACCTCCACGAATGACCAGGACCCTCAGGGTGGGCACGGGGACTGCAGGACACGGGCAGCACCTTCATGAGTGACCAGGACCCTCAGGGTGGGCACGGGGACTGCAGGACATGGGCAACACCTCCACGAATGACCAGGACCCTCAGGGTGGGCACGGGGACTGCAGGACACGGGCAGCACCTCCATGAGTGACCAGGACCCTCAGGGTGGGCACGGGGACTGCAGGACATGGGCAACACCTCCACGAATGACCAGGACCCTCAGGGTGGGCACGGGGACTGCAGGACATGGGCAGCACCTCCACGAATGACCAGGACCCTCAGGGTGGGCACGGGGACTGCAGGACATGGGCAGCACCTCCACGAATGACCAGGACCCTCAGGGTGGGCACGGGGACTGCAGGACATGGGCAGCACCTCCATGAGTGACCAGGACCCTCAGGGTGGGCACGGGGACTGCAGGACATGGGCAGCACCTCCACGAATGACCAGGACCCTCAGGGTGGGCACGGGGACTGCAGGACACGGGCAGCACCTCCATGAGTGACCAGGACCCTCAGGGTGGGCACGGGGACTGCAGGACATGGGCAGCACCTCCATGAGTGACCAGGACCCTCAGGGTGGGCACGGGGACTGCAGGACACGGGCAACATCTCCACGAGTGACCAGGACCCTCAGGGTGGGCACGGGGACTGCAGGACATGGGCAGCACCTCCATGAGTGACCAGTACCCTCAGGGTGGGCACGGGGACTGCAGGACATGGGCAGCACCTCCATGAGTGACCAGGACCCTCAGGGTGGGCACGGGGACTGCAGGACATGGGCAACATCTCCATGAGTGACCAGGACCCTCAGGGTGGGCACGGGGACTGCAGGACATGGGCAGCACCTCCACGAATGACCAGGACCCTCAGGGTGGGCACGGGGACTGCAGGACACGGGCAGCACCTCCATGAGTGACCAGGACCCTCAGGGTGGGCACGGGGACTGCAGGACATGGGCAACACCTCCACGAGTGACCAGGACCCTCAGGGTGGGCACGGGGACTGCAGGACACGGGCAACACCTCCATGAGTGACCAGGACCCTTCTCCCCAGGGTGCCCCTGACCAGGCGCCGCTCCCTGAGGAAGCTGCTGCGGGATCGGGGGCAGCTCTCGCACCTCTGGAAAGCCCAGGGAGAGCTGGGCACGGACAGCGAGGACTGCGCCGCCTTCTCGGCCATCAACGAGCCCCTCATCAACTACCTGGATGTGAGCAGGGAGGCACAGAGGGGTGGGAGCACCCTCAGTTCGCCTGAGCAGTGCCCGATGCCCAAACGCTTCCCCCAAATCCCACGGCTCCAGGCAGTGCCCGGCGTGCCAGGGCTCGCTGCCTGCCTTTGTCCCCGGGATGTGAGGATGAGGACAAGGCAGCGCATTCATGGCAGGCACTGCCAGCCCCTTCCCTCCCTGCTGCTCTCTGCCCTGGGGACAGATTTGCTCCCAAATTCAAGTTACACGCTCTCCAGGGCAGAGCCCACCACGGAGCACCTGGAGCTGGAGGGGGTTCCCAGGAAAATCCCATTCCCCAGTGGGGAACACCCTGTCCCCAAAGCCCCTGGCTGGTGACCAGGGTCCCCTCAGGGCCCAGCCCCCCCAGGAAAGGGCAGGTGCTGTACCCACGGTGCTGCCTTTTGTCCTCAGTTCCCATTGTTGTTCCTTAAATATTTGTCTCCTTTATTCCACCTGGCACGGCGCAGCTGGGACAGATCAAACCCCGAGCCCCATCCGTGCCCTGCAGACACCCCCGGCTCCCTTGTGCCAGCATTTCTGGGGGTGCTGAGGGCTCACGGTGCTCTCTGCCCCCCTCTCTTTGGCAGATGGAGTATTTTGGGCAGATCTCCATCGGGACCCCTCCCCAGAATTTCACCGTGGTGTTCGACACGGGCTCCTCCAACCTCTGGGTGCCTTCTGTCTACTGTGTCAGCAAAGCCTGCGGTGAGTGGGGACCCCCCGACCCCAGAGAGGCCACGGGCCACCAGCCCCAAGGCCTTGGGGACCCTCCTCACCCAGCTGAGCCCTCTAAGTCCCACAGAGGTGACAGAAATCCCGGGGTCAAAGCAGGGGGCGACAGCCCAGGGGCTCAGCAGGGGACAAATGTGGATTTTTGGGGCTGTCAGCCACCAGCCAGCCCCAGAGAGCCCCAGCTGCTGCTGTGGGACATGGAGCATCCCCAAGCAGCCCCAGGGCTGCCCCAGAGCCCAGCAGGAATTGGGGGAATGTGGCTGGATCCTGCAGTGCCCTGGGGCTGCTGCCGGCTGAAAAGCAGGGAGAGCAGAGCTCACATCGGGATTCATTAAATGCTGCTCCCCCCAACAGCCCTTGCACCCTCCAGATTGAAATGGGAAAGGTTTCATTCCCCCTCAGAACTCCAGCACAGCCCCCAGCACAGTCCCCATAATCGGAGTTTTGGCGACACCGTGCTGCACCTTCATTTTGCCTCACTGGTGGTGGCTCCTGGCAGCTGTGGCCACACAAAAAATGCCATTTCTGGTGACAGATCCCATCTCCTCCCCCAGCCGAGCACACCAAGTTCCGGCCAACCCACTCCAGCACCTACCAGGTGATAGGGACCCCCTTCTCCATCCAGTACGGCACCGGGAGCCTGACGGGGATCATCGGATCTGACCAAGTAGCTGTGAGTGACCTTTGGGGTCCCCCGCTCTGGACAATGTCCCTGGGACCTGCCCATGGGCTCGGCACCCCCACAGAACCCCCTTGTCCCTGCAGGTCGAGGGTCTCACCGTGAGCAACCAGCAGTTTGCAGAGAGCATCAGCGAGCCGGGAAAAGCCTTCCTGGATGCTGCATTCGATGGGATCCTGGGGCTGGCTTATCCCTCCCTGGCCGTGGATGGGGTCACCCCTGTCTTTGACAACATGATGGCCCAAAACCTGGTGGAGCTGCCCATTTTCTCCGTCTACATGAGCTCGTACGGACACGGCTTTGCTCCGGGATGTTCTTGGAGCTGGCATTGCTTTGGGGAGAGGGAGGGGCTGCTAAAATACAGATATTTCACTGAGATGATGCAGGGTTTTGGTACCAGGCCGAGCATCACAGACCTCTGGCCTTACAGCATTTGTGGGAAGCAAGTTGGGGTAAATCCATGCTAATTGGAAAAAAAATCCCTCATGTATCCTTCTCCTCCTCCTCCCTGCAGGAACCCCGAGTCCCCCCAGGGAGGAGAGCTGCTTTTTGGGGGCTTTGACACCTCCCGCTTCACGGGCACCCTGAACTGGGTGCCGGTCACCCAGCAGGGGTACTGGCAGATCCAGCTGGACAAGTGAGTGCTGCTGGGCAGGGTGGGAGGTCAGGGCTGGGCTGAGAGGGCAGGACAAATCCCTCCTGCTCCTTCTCCCCTCTTCCAGCATCCAGGTGGGCGGGACAGTGACTTTCTGTGCCAACGGCTGCCAGGCCATCGTGGACACTGGGACATCGCTCATCGCCGGCCCCACCAAGGAGATCAAAGAACTGCAGAAACTTATTGGGGCTGTGTCTGTGGATGGAGAGGTAAGAGCCAGGGTGAGGATGGGAGGGGACAAAGCTCGGGGACCCCTCCCTGGTGGAAGGGACATCCTGAGCCCCCGGCTGTGTTTCAGTACGCCGTGGAGTGCAGCAACCTCAGCGTGATGCCTGACCTGACCTTCACCATCAACGGGCTGCCCTACACACTCAGTGCCCAGGCTTACACCCTCGTGGTATGGCTGCAGCTCCCCTGGCACCACCAACCCCAAATCCCAGCTGCTCCAGTGGCAAATCTGGCCCAGCCCCACCCCGGGAGCTGGCAGTGTCCCCCCGAGGGTGGCAAACCCCGCTGGTTTCTGCTTCGCCATCGTTCCTGGGTGTTTCCATGTGCACGAGGCTCTCGGCTTCATCCGCAGCTTTCCCCTTCTCCTTCCCCAGGAGTACGGCGATGGCTTGGCCTTCTGCATCAGCGGCTTCCAGGGGAACGACATCCCCCCTCCCACAGGACCCCTCTGGATTCTGGGTGATGTTTTCATCCGTCAGTTCTACTCCGTCTTCGACCGTGGCAATAACATGGTGGGGTTGGCCCCCGCCGTCCCTTAGGGCTGTGACATCCATGGGGCAGGAGAGGGATGGACCTCGGCAGGGCAGGGGATGTCACCATGGCCTCCTTGGTGTCCCCAGGGGGTGAAGACACCCTGGGATGCAGCTGAGGAGCCCAGCAGAAGTTCAGTCCTCGCCAGGACACTGTGATATAAAAATGTCTCGAGCAGCTCTGTGATCTGCTCTGCACATTCTTCATTTTTCAACCCTGAGCCAATAAAAACTTTAATAAACCCAAAGCTCTCATGTTCGGTCAGCAGCAGCCCAGCAGAAATCCTGCACATCTCAATGGGTTGCACTGGGGGTTAAATCCTCCTTGCCCTCCTCCCTGGGTGATCCGTGGCACTGCCAGGGCTGCACTCCCGGCGTGGCTGGAGCTCCCCTGGGATTCCCACGAGGCAGAAAGAAAAGGGTGCTTTGCCCAGGTAGAGCAGAAATCCCTGGAGGTGGCTGTGGCCATCCCTGAGCATCCCACGGGCCTGTGGGCAGGGCAGTGCCTGAGGGAGCACCAGGAGTATGCCACTCCTCAGTCAGCAGCTGGTGCTGGCAAACAAAAAGCTAACAAAGAGACTGGAAAGACCCTGGGGTTCTTTCTGTGCCATAAAACTCCCAGAACAGCTGGTGATTTCCAGAGAATTTTGCTTTGATTCCCTTGAGGAACTTAAAACGACAGAGTGCTTGGTGGGTGCTTGAAGCACGAAGGGGCAGAGCAGCTGCTGAGCCCTGGGCTGGGCTGGCTCAGAGAGTGGGGGGTTCAGGGGGCTGTGGGGGGCTGTGNAGTGACCGTGGCACACGTGACTGCTGATGGTACAAGGGGTGTGTGACAGCGCACGAGCAGCGGCGGCTCACGAGTGATGCACCCGAGGCAGCGAGAAAGGGAAGCTCAGAAAAGGTTATTTTTATCCAGACCTTTGCTCTGCTTCCCCCCCTGGCCCTGAGGCGAGGGCAGCAGTGCCAAGGCCGAGGTGCTGGAGTGTCCATGTCCCAGCCCAGCTCGGTGGCTGCTCCATCCTTCCCGGACCAGAGCAGCCCTCAGGGCTGGGAGCTCTGGAATATTCAGATCTGGTTGTAAACTTTGCGGCTGAGCCTTGTGGTTGGCAATAAAGGGAGATATCTGCCTTACCCAGAGGCACTGATTGTGCCGCTGACCGATGTGGGCTCGGTGACGTTTCCTGTGTTGACTTCACCCCTGCTGCAGTCCCAGATAAGGTGCTGGGGCAGCTGGACAAAGGTCTCCTGTCCCTCTTCCACCTTAACCCTTAGCACCCCAAGGTGCTGCTGAGCAGGAGCCAGGGGGGTGAGGGGGGAGCATCCCCCCAGCGTGACAGGGACCACCCAGAGTCCCCAAACAGCAGCTGGCAGCGAGAGCTGGACTCGCCCAGGACTGCTCTGGTGCTGTGTTTTTGGGATCCCAGAGCAGGTTTTGGAAGGGAAGTTGCTCAAACAAATGTGAGCATCCCAATAAAGAGCGACCCTGCGGTCCCCCAGGGAGGCTGAACAGAGTGGGGAACACTCAGCTGCCCTTTGCTTCCTTCCCTTTCCCTCTCTCCCGGCCCTGCAGGGCACAGCCCGTCCTCTCCTCATCCCCACGAGCCCTTCCCATGGCTGTGTCAGCCCCAGCCTGGGTTTCATCACCCTCCTCACAGTCACAGGCCACAAAACCCACGCCTTTTCCTCAGAATTTCTGACGTGGGGGAGCAGCTGGGATGGGACTGAAGCTGTGGTCACTGGAGCTGCTGAGCAACGCCTTGACCATCACCTCCTCACCACTGCTGCTCCCTCTGCCCTCATCCAGGCAGAATCTCAGCCCAGGGGGGATTAGGAGAGCAGGAACTTCGGGAAAATCCCTTTTCCTGTGAAACCAAACACAAGCCAGAGCTGATGCTGACGTACCCTGGTGGGCACAGCCCCCCCGGCCAAAAGCAGAAGTGGTCATGGGCATCAGCTGCAGTTTGGGACTGACCACAAACCCCAGCCCTGGCAGTGTGGAGAGGGCATCAATCACCTGACAGGGTGAACACCCCCCGTCCCACCAGGGACACGCCAGAAGAACGAGGGCAGAAGTTGTTGAGGGGGGAGGTTGAACAATAAATTCTCCCTGCAAGAGCAAAGGTGAGGCCGGATGGTGAAAAAGATCTGGAAACAGGGATTGGGAGAGAGCTGCTCCAGGGAAACGCCAGCCTTTTACCCACCGCCGGTAAGAACTGGCTCAGGTGCTTCTGCCTCAGCCCAGCTCCTCGCAGTGCCTGCCCTCTGGGGGGAAAAACAGATTTTTCTGGCCAGACAGGTCCCAAAATTACACTTGGAGAGGAGGGGGAGGAGGGGTTGTCCTGCTGAGTGCAGTGATCTGGTCTGTAAGGGGAAAAAAATCTACAAAAATGATGGAAGTGGAAAAGTGAAAGTCAGGGGTCTCAGAGGGACCCCAAAACCTGGGCACGAGGACCACAGCAACTGGGGGGCTGCTGGTTCAGGGTGAGGGAGGATTCACAGATGGGGGACCCCTCTCCCACTGCAAACCCCAAATCCTACAGAATGCTTGGCAGAGGCACGGGACCTGCCCTCACACGCTGGGAGGCAGAGCTGTGCCTCTGCGGCCGTGGCCAAGCAGGTTTTCCCTCTCCAAAGAGCCCCGGGCACCAGCCGGGTGCTGGGAGAGACGGCCAGAGGTGTCCTCGGTTGCTCCGTGGGGGCAGCTGAGATCCCCAAAATCCCATTGATTAAACACATCCTCCTGCAGGAGATGTCCCCTGCCCTGCTCCCTCTTTTTGGGGTGTTTCTGGGGTGCCCGTGCTGGCTGTGGGTGCTGGGCGAGACCCCTGAGGGCTGGGGGTGGGAGGGATGGAGGGGCTGGAAATTCCCTGATTCCTGATTCCCACCCTGCTCCTCTCCCACCTGGAAAAGGAGACGAAGCCACACAGAGCTCCTCAGAGGGATCCCAGCCCCTCCTCACCTCCCAAATCCGCTTATCCCATGCCGTGTTATCAGAGCAGAGTCCGGGATAGCTCCAGGGATGCTGCCCACAGCCCCGCCCGGCTTTTGGTCTCATCCCTCAATAATTCCCTGGCGAGAACGCGGATAAAGGGTCCCGGGGAGGTGGCAGAAAGGACCCGGGGGGATTCTGAGCCAGAGGAGAGGCCAAAAGTCAATCCCAACCTCCAGCAGGCGGGGAGAACCTTGTTCTCCTTCCCCTACCGGACCCGAGCCGGGGACACTCAGCAGAGCCCAGGAACCGAGGGAGAATCCATGGACATCCCAGCGCCCGCCCGCGGCTCCGCCAGCCCCGGCGGGATCTCGGCCCCTTTCTGCTGATGTCACGGAGCGGGGCCCGCAGCCGCCTTCCCCGGGAGGGCAGGGATCGGCCGCCCTGTCCCGGATCCTCCTCTCTCGCCTCTCCCCTCCCCGGCCCGGCTGGAGCGGAGCCGGGAGCCTTGGCTGCCCCGGCAGGTGAGTGCTCTGCAGGTGAGTCCCCGGGCGCAGCCGAGACCCCCGGAGCAACAGCGAGGAGGCAAAAAGGCTGGGGAAACTCCATTTTGAGTTCAAAACCATCTGGCTTGCCGAAAAGCTGGCGAAAGGACCGGGAAGTTTGTGTATGCTGAGACACGAGGCTCTGCCTGCGCCGAGGATGCTGCCCGCGCCTGGGCACGGGGGGCAGAGGGGTGCAGGGGGGTCTGGACCCCGCGGCTGCGAGTTCCCTGCTGGTGTTCCAAGGGGGAATGGCGCAAGGCTGGCCAGCGCATCAGGCAAAAATGCAGGGATGAGGCTGCCAGTGTTTCCATCTGTGCCTTGGCCGGCGGTGCCGGACGCAGCCGTGGGGATGGAGCTGCTGGAGGATGCTGGTCCCGCCTGGGGAGGGGGTTTCAGGGGTCCTGACCAGGCTCAGAGCATGTGGGGACACTGGGACATAATGGGGAGATTCCGGGGTGCCCCTGGGTGAGGATGCTCCCTGGGCTGTGCTTGAGGCACCAAGGAATTCCACTCGGCTGGGGTCTTCTTTAATAAACGCAATTTTCAGCAGGACCCCAGGAGCGTGTGCCGGGCTTAGGGGCAGGGACTGAGCTGGAGAGGGGGTGGGAGAAGCGGGCAAGTGGCTCCCGGCAGCTCTGAATGGAGATGAACCGGCGAGTCTGGGCGTGCTCCGGCTCCTCGGGAGCCCGGCGCGGGCGGGGCCGTGGGCCGGGCTTGGCACGGGGGTTTCTGTCCCCACCGTGCCTGGGACACGAGTGCAGCAGGTGCTGGCATGGCACGGGTGAGGCTGGCACGGTGAGGGCACAGTGACATCCGCAGTG
>VZRV01009000.1:29728-74737 GCA_013398115.1 Falcunculus frontatus
GGACACAGCAGTGACAGGACACAGCAGAGATGGGACACAGCAGGGACAGGACACAGCAGAGATGGGACACAGCAGAGATGGGACAAAGCAGTGACGGGACACAGCAGTGACAGGACACAGCAGTGACAGGACACAGCAGTGACAGGACACAGCAGCAGAGATGGGACCACGTTCCCTTCCCCTCCTGCTCCACCTTGCACAGGGGGAAGCAAGAAGAAGCCTCACGTTCTCCTCCACGCACCTTTCCACATTTTTTTTGAGGAAAAATTCCTCTTTTTTTTTTCAAACTGGAAAACCTCCCTTCAGAGGAATTCAGTGGTTTAAGCGAAAAAGCCTCACTTGGGTTGACTCTCCTGGGTCAGAGTGGGCAGAAAGCCTTGTGGGGTGGGGGAGGCAGTGCCTGGAGCCAGCCCCCAGCCCAAATTCCGGAAGAATGGGATGCTCCACGTGGCATCCCTCAGCCTGGGGGCCCCCAGCGCTGCGGGGCTGCTCCAAGGGCAGGAATTTTTGGTGCTGGGGCTGCTCCCACCCTGCCCCGGGAGCTGCTGAGCACTGCCCATGTCCCCAGGCCTTGGGCAGACCTTGCTGAGCACATTTGGAGTTCCCCTGGAGAAGGCAGATATCTTACACCTATTTCACAAATAAGATAACAGCCCTTGCTCAAGGTGACCTGA
Source organism: Falcunculus frontatus (assembly GCA_013398115.1). Lineage (NCBI taxonomy): Eukaryota > Metazoa > Chordata > Aves > Passeriformes > Falcunculus > Falcunculus frontatus. The sequence goes on from VZRV01009000.1 coordinate 30,403, forward strand.
GGGTTGTCCAGAGAGCAGCGGCCAGCCCCAGGTGAGGACACACAGCCCAGTGCCAGGTGCTCTCTGCAGGCTGGGCAGTGCTTTTTGGGGTTATGATTCCTCTGGAGGCCCTTGTGGTGCCCCAGACAGAAATTTGGGTCGGTGGGGTTGGCTCTGACCACCAGAACATGCTCTGCTCCCCGAGCTAGGATGTCTGACCCTGCAAATCCTTCAGTTTGGGGATGTGCTCGTGCCAGCCCTGCTGGGCTGTGACAGGGCTGTCCCCACAGACACACACAGGTGACAGTCTCAGCAGGAGGGTGGCCCTTCCCTTGCCTCTGGAGATGTCCCCACAGGGCTAAGGCAGGCTGGAAAGGCCCTGTGCCCCAGCAATTCCCCTGGCAGACAAACCCCCAAAGCCCCAGAGCCTCTGCCCAGCCCCGAGCTCACCCCGAGAACTGAACGTCCCCAACACCCACAAGCTGCAGAGCCACGGGGGCAGCTCTGAACCTCCCGAAGCATTTCTGCATTCCAGCCTTCATTTTGGGGCTGTAAATAATCCTTCTGCCTCCCTCTGGGACATTGTGTTCCTCATTCCTGCCCGGATCAAGCCGCTGTCCCCTGTGCCAGCCGGTGACACCGAGTGGGGACGGCAGCGCCGGCGGTTCCCTTTCAGGTGGGAGCCGTGGCTCCAGCCCTGGCACCACGGAGCCAACGGCTGTGCCACCTCTGCCAGAGGGATGGTGGCATCCAGCCCGGGCCCAGGACCTGCATTCCTGAGCAGGAAATGGTGATAACCAGCCCTGGAAATCTCTGAGCTCCAGCCAGGCTCTGTGTGGTGACACACGGTCCCTGTGGTGACACCAAGGGTGCCAACCCCTGCCCACCCCCCCAGCAGCTCAGAGCATCCTTCAGCACCGGGCATGTCCATCACCTGCTCCAGGAATGGCTGCTTCATTCCTGTAGGAATTTGGCAGCCTGGATCTCTGCTTTCCCATCTGGCTGAGGGGTTTTAAAAGCTCCTGAAGGGACAGACAGACAGACAGACAGGGGAGCAGGACACTCCACCTGGCTTCAGCTGGGCCCTGTCACAGCCTGAGATATTCATCAGCCATGAGGAACAACCTCCCAGCGTCTCTCAACTTCTTCACCACCTCCAGATCCTCATGGAAGCACCAGATTCCCTCCTCAGAGGCTGCCCCACTCCACCTGCAGCATCTCCACCCCAAACCCTGCCTCCTACCCATGCCCGTGCCTGCACAAACCCCATTTCCTTGGCAAAACCACCCAAAAGCAAGGAGCAGCTCTGGCTGCAGGTCCGGGTGATGCCTCCTGCAGCCACCTAGAAACAGAGACTAGACAAGAGGAAGGGAATAAAGACAGGTATTTATTTGAAGGGCCTTCGAGGTACACCCTGGGGGAGCCAGAGGCTGCTTCCAAAAATTGGACCCCAAGATGGACCCCAGGTCACGAGTTCTTCACACTTTTATAGGTTTGGATCATTTGCATATCAGGGTTAATTCTCCAATTAAAGCCCCAGTTTAGCGATGTAACGCCCCTCAGCTTGCCCCCCTTAGAATCTTTGGTTTACACATTTTGGGCCTAAAAACAGCCTGGCTGTCCTTGAAGGCAAAGCCTGGAGAGGCTTTGTTCTGTCTGCCCAGTACGAGAGAGCAGGAATTACAGGCTCCAAGGAACTTCAGAGTTACACTCTAAGCAGTACAGAATTTGAAAATAGAAAAGTTAAAACCTAAGGCCTCACGGGGATGGGAGAGGGAGGGAAGGATGGAGGGAGAAGGTTCCCCCTCCCAGGATCCAGCCCCCTCTGCCCCAGGGCATGCGCTGCCTTCCCCTGCTGCCACCAGCCTCGGGGCTCTGCTGAGCTATCACCACTGAATTATTGCCCTCATTAAGTGCTAATATTAATCATCTGCAAACAAATCCACACATTCCAGCACACGGAATGCCGCTATCAGCCTGGGAGATAACCAGCTCAGCACTCTGTGCACCTGGGGTGTCCTTCCATGTCCCAGTGCTCCCCGGTGCTTCCCAGCCACTCCTCCACACCTTGCACATCCTCCTGGATGCTCTGATGGTGGCCACATCCTCGGGCCACACATGGGTAGTTCAGCCAGAGCAGAAAGAAGCAGAATGAGTTGTATTTATAGTTCCTGACAATGGAATTTGACCGGGACTGTGCCTCCTGTGCCAGAAATGCCCCAGGACCATCAGTGGCTGCACAGGGCTGGGTTCTCCACAGGGCAAGACCTCGTTGTATCCTGATCACACCCAGAAGGACTTTGGAATAGCAGCTCCTGCCACAGGGAGCAGGAAACAACAGGGAATCCATCTGTGCAGGAGGGACACCGGGGCTGGGAAGGGACAGGGAGAGCCTGAAGTCATTCCCTGTGGAAAAATTACCTCGCACAGGATGGAGAACTTCCTTGGGTTTTGCCAGTGCTGGGGGGCACAAAAATCCCACCAGCTGGACTCCAGCTCTGCCAGCATCCCAGTGCCAGCACCAGCAACTGCAGCACGGAGTCACTTTGGGTTGGTTTTGTGTCCCCGTGTGCACAGACAGCACTTCACTGCCTGTGCCAGGGGTCAGTGGCATTCCCATGGACCTGGCATTCCCCTGGGCCTGGCATTCCCATGGACCTGGGCATTCCCATGGGCCTGGCATTCCCATGGACCTGGGCATTCCCATGGACCTGGCATCCTGCTGCTGGCCTTGCTGGGCCCTACGTGTGCCTGCCCAGGGGACGATGCAAAGAGCAGGTTGGAGGATGAGGAGCACCAGCTGCTCCTGTTTCCCTCATGCCGGGAGCCAGCTTTGGAATTTTACCTTTCATCTTTCTTCGGTGGAGCTTTGCCAGGAAAAATGCCATTTGCTGATGGCAGAAGTCCCTTTCAACATGAGCCTCATAGCTAATTAACCCTGCACATTAGCCCTGGATGTTAATTAGCAGCATCCAGGATGCTGTTCCCCCTCTTTTCTGTGGTGTCTCAGGAGCAGGATCCCTGTGGATGCTGGAGCTCCGTGTTCCCGGGATTTGTCCTGTGACAGGGACCTCTGGGAACACTCGTGGGCTGCTCCCGCTGCCGTGTCACGAGTTCCTGTCCCACAGGGCTCCGCACGTATCTGGCTGCCCTTTAAAAAACTCACTCGATATGAGTTATTAATGATATTTACAGGATAACTGCTTGGCAATTATTACCTCTGTCGGTCAGATGGCAATGAATCAGCCCCCTTCCCTCTGGCACCTCGGGCAGGGTGTTCCTCTGGCGTGCTCCAGACACAATGATTGATTTGCATAGGATGAGGTTTCTTGGCAGCAGCTGCCGATGCCTCGAACATGCACAAGGTACCGGGAATTTTTCCTCTGGGAGCGAGCAAAGGCCACACCGCTGCCTTCTCCCTTCTCCTCGTCCCAGCCTTGTGTTCCCTGCTCTTCCATCTCCTTCCCTGCTCCCTTTTCCCATCATTTTCCAGCGCTTGGAGGTGGCAGCACATCCCGGAGGAGGGAAGGCAGCAGGGCCACCCCGTGAGCACCCCGTGCCAAGCTGCCCTTGGGGACAACAGGAACACGAGAGATCAATTCTTCCACATCAAAGAGCCTCCTGCAGCTTCCTTCTGCGGGCCGATTCCTTTGGGGACATGTCCCTGTCCATTTCCTGCTGGTCCCGTGCCTCATCCCATCCTCTGCTGATGTCCCTGTGCATCTCATCACCTGCAGCATCCTGGCGGGTACCTGGCTCCTGAGCTCTCAAATCCCTCTGGGAGGAGAGGGGAGGAATCCAGGAGCCTGGAGATCAGAGGGGTCCAGGATCCTGGCCCCAGCTCGGCACAGTGGTGCCACTGTGGGTCGGACACGATGGCAGGAGGGGACGAGCCCTGTCCCCTGCTCTGAGCTGGCCGCTCCCTGACCTGTCACAGGAGCTTTTCCAGTTTCAAACGCTGCCTCTCCCAAGGCACTGGCAGCTCCCGAGCCCGGAGATCGAGCAGGACCTCAGGGGTGGCTCCCGAGCTGCAGCTCCCGGCCGGCCCATCCCGGCCCCTCCCCGCTCCATCGCTGTCCCCTGCCAGGGGCGTCAGAAGAACCTGTCAAACCCTCTGCGGAGGAGCACGTGGCCAGGTGTGGCTGCTGCCTGGGGACCGTGCCTGCGAGGCTGATGATGACAGATAGCCCAGCCCGAGCCTCCCGCGCATCCCCGTGCCGCGGAGAGCTCCCACCGCATCCCCACGCCCGACCCTCTCTCCTGGGCAGACAGCGGGGTTCGCCTCTCATCCCCGCTCCTCTCATCCCTTTGAACCTGGAAATGAGAGAGATTCTGCTTCCCGCTGCCAATCCCATCCCCGGGCCGGCGCGCCGGGGTCGGGCGCTGGCACAAAGCGCCCCATTGTCCATCCCGGGGGCGGAGAATCGGCCGGAGCTCAAAGGCCGGGCAAGGCGCTGCCCACCGCGGCCAACAAAAGCATCTTCTGCTGCCCCCGGCCCATGGCAGGGGAGGGAGGGGGCCCGGGGTGACGTGAATATGGGTTATTGTCACCCAGAGCATGGAGGGACCCGCAGAGGGGATCAAACGGCCCAGGCCGGAGAGGGAAAGGGTGGGGTGAGGGGGGACATCCAAAAAAGCTCTTCTCCCTCTTCAGATCTCCCCTTATCTCCCCTGGCTATCTCCTGGGCTCAGCCCGGGTGTACCTGCTCGCAATTACCTCCTCAAGCCAATCAGGCGCCGAGCACAGCCCTCGGTCCCCTTGACTGAGGTGATTTATAAATGACTCACTGGCTCGTTTGAGCGCAGACCTCTGCACGGCTCCTCGGGAGCACCTCTCCTGCCACATCTGCACCCCCCTCGCAGGATCGGCCGCTCTCCCGAGGCGCAGGTAACTCCAACAATCGGCCTCTTTGTCTGGGTGGGCGTGGGGGATTTACACTCCGGTTGCACAGCCACTGGGTGTGAGTCGCAGTATTTGGAGAACTGCTACTTCTTTTTTCTTTTTTCTTTATTTTCTTCTTTTTTTTTTTCCCCTTTTTCCCCCCTTCTCTTTTCCTCCCTCCTTTCACCAAGGGGATTTACGGCGGCAGATTTACTCAGGAATTAGCAACACCAACGATCCAGCAGCTTGATTTATTATGAAGAGAGAGGCTGGAAGAGCCAAATATGTGAATTAATTATTGCTAGAATAAATCCTGCCATCTTATCCTGCCTGCTTCCTGCCGAGATGTGTGGAGGGATTTGCCTGGCATAGGAGAGGCAAATGATGAGAGACACTCGGTTTCTGGATTCTTGTTACGAGCAGAACTTTCTGTGCATGGGACTGTGGAAAGTGGTCCCTGCCCTGAGGATGTTGCAGGCCAAATCGGGTGTTGCACATCCCGGGACAGAGGGAAGGGGTGTGGAGCCCAGTGCCTGCAGGCAGCAGTTGGGAAGCACTGGTTGTGCACAGGAATCCAGCCCAGCAAAGGGGATTTGGGCCGTACAGGGCATCCTGGTGCCCACAGAAAGGTCAGGAGGGAATTTTAAAGCTGGGAATGAGGAGTGCTCCCAGACTGAGCCATGTCACAGCGGGTGCAGGGTCTCCAGCTCCTCCTAGTCCTGTTTCGTGGGATGTTTAGGTCCAGTTTGGGCAGGCTCCTTCATGTATAAGCGAGAGGAAACATCCCCTCAGTCTTGCTCCATGGCAAAAAACCGCAGCTCCCGCAGCTGGGATGCTTTCTGCTCTGCCCTGATAAAATTAGTCCACACCTTATTTGTAAGCAGGCTGAAACCTGGAGCTGAGGACCTGTCCCTTCTTTCCCTTGGAGATAAGTCCCTGCAGTGACATTTGTCCTGGTCACACAGCGTTTCTGCCCCGGGTCAGAGATTCCCGGTACAGAAATGCTGCCCCATCCTCCACCTCCGGGACAGGATGGACGGGGTGACCCCAGAGGTGTTTTTCCTTCTCCGAGAGCGGATCCACAGGGGCGGGAGCATGTGGAGGAATGACTCTGCAGGCATCCCGGATCAGTGCTGGCAGGTGCTGCAGGAATGCTGCAAACTTTTAAATTCCTTTGGATTCGCGTTGCCCACCTGCTCTCCAAAGGCGAGGGCAAGGCCAGAGACACGTGGAGAGCAGAGATGTGGCAGTGAGGGACAACAAAGTCTCACTTCTCCTTCCTTTAAATGCCCTTCCCAGTGTTCACTCCTGCCCATCCCAGCTGCTTTTTACACAGGAGGAGGATGGAGACAGCACTTCCAGGGATGGGGCTGAGATGCTCTTGGGGTCAGGCTCTGTCCCTGCTCTGCCACACTCAGCCAGGTGACAGCCCGGGGGCACAGCAGGGCAGGGAAGCTGGTGGCTTTTGGAGGACCACGATAGGGTGTCTGGACATCCCAAAGCACAGCACCCCGGGCCATGTGCCCGATGCCTCACCCCAGCCCAGCCCTTCCTCGCAGAGCCACGGCGCTGATGCGGCTACAGCAGCAATGGAGAGTTGGGGTGGGGCTGGGAACAAGTGGAGAAATCAAACAAATACCAGGGGAAGTGAGTCCAGCCTGGGTTTTGCTGCCCTGGTGTCAGCACAGGGCACATCTCCTGTGCCCACGGCATTTTGCCTCACAGCAAAGCGCAGGAGCCGAGCTGCTGAATAGAAACATTTCACTTAATAAACACCCTGCGAGCCAAACGCTTTGGCTTCACCTCCAGTAGCTGGCAGATGCCTGCAGATTTTATTATTCTGGTTACCAGGCACAGAGCTAGTTTGGTTAGAAACTCGTGTGAAGTGGTACATCAAACATTGGCACCGGCCCAGCGCCGGCAGCACGAGAGCTCTGCCCGCTGCCTGAGCTGGGCTGGGTCACTCACAGTGAGAAAAGGGCCATCTGCCTGATGGAAATCACCTATTTAACACTCCAAATGTTGGCTCTGAACAGAAAGAAAACATTGATTTCATGCCCTGGTTGCTCTGTGGTGAAGGGGCAGGAGTGGAGGAATGGGATGGCAGATCCCAGGGGGATGAGGGGCACTGGGATGGGAGGTGGGAACTGGAGGGAAGCAGAGATGTCTCCTCCTGGCCCTGCACTGTGGCACAGGACCCATTCCGTGCCTGCCCAAGATCCATCAGAGCCTGTTAGCTCCTCCTGGCTCCTCTCACCCCCTTCTCCCTCTGGCTTTTATTCCCCCAACCATCACAGTGGTTCCTCATGGAAAACTGACTGGAACAGCAAAGTTTTGACTGAACTTTATGGATTCTGGCATTTTGCCTTTTCTGAGGCATGAATATTTTTCATAACTGATTCATACTCTCTTCTGGTGTCTTCCTCTTCTATTTCTAACAAGCAAAGGTTAAGAAAAGGTTAAACCCCAGGCACAAACCTGTGTGCCCAGTGCGTGGCACCAGCCCCTGAACACAACCCTTGCTTCCCTGCCTCTGCTTCTTCCCCTTCCCCAGATTACTGGGAATGATGTTTTTCCCAAAATACTCACGCCAGAAATGCGGGACTGTCGATGTGGCTTTACCACTGCCAGGTTTTCTTCCTGAATCAGTTCATTTGTAGGTGAAGCCTGCGGCCATCCAGAGCCAAAGGCAAAACAAAACTAAATCAAGCACATTTTAAGCGTGAAAAAGAATTTGTGCCAAAATGCCCCAGCTGAACACTCTGGGGTGCCTTGGTGGTGAGTTCCTGGTCTGGTCCATCAGCTGGCCTCGGTCCTGGCATGTCCCCAATGCCAGGAGGTCACAGGGAGTGACCAGGGAGTGCAGGGGCGGATCCGCCAGGCTCCTGGTGCCCGACTGCAGAGGTGAATTATACAACATCCCTCTGAAATACCTGCGCTGAGTGAGTGACAGCAGGAACCTCCTTCTCCTCCTGCCTGGGCGCTCAGGGAGGCGTGAAAGGGAGAGGGGAGCGGGAGTGTGGCAGGAGGGTGAGGCAGAGCTCAGTCCGGGGGAGCACCCGGCGCTGCAGAGCCTGGCACTGCCACATCTGGCACTGCCACATCTGGCACCAAGCGCCCAGCACCCGTGCCATGAAGGCCTCGGGGAGGAACTGGTGGCTTCCTCTGCTGACGCTGCAGGACCTGGGCCCTTTCCCCGCGTTGCCCCGGGGCTCTCGTGGCACCTGCAGCCGGACGCGGCACTGAAGGCACCGGTCCAGGGGCACGGGAGTCGAGACCTTGTGCTGGTGTTGCAACCAAACCCTTGCACCTGTGCCTGTGTTCTCCCGCCAGAGCTGGTCCGGGGGATGGGGGGGAGATGCTTTTATGGCCCTTTCTTGGGCAATGGGGTCGGGAGGGGAGTGTTTGGGATGGAGATTCACACGGGATGGGGAAGAGGTTGGACCTCTGAACCCCATCCCGAAGCAAACAGCGCAGAGGGCTGGGTGTGCCTTGCGCAAGGACAAGGGGGATGGAGAGGGGGCAGGCAAAGGAGGAAGCATTATTTCAAGAGCGCTGATTTTTAATCCCTAAAATGGAGAAGCATTCCTTGAGCGTCCATCTCTAGCCCTGGGATCAGCCTGGGCCTTGTATCACGCACAAGGCAGGGATCAGATGGCTCTCCCACCAAATTTTGACTCACTCCTTGGACTGGAGCTGCTGTTCTGAGGCTACGTCAGCACGGGAAAGTGGCTTTGTGCCAATGGCTCCTATCAACACCAGCCAGGAACCTCAATGTGACTTTCCTCTTCCCAAACACAGCTATCACCAGCACAGGGACAGCAGATAAGAGCTCAGTGAGTGTGTTTGCAAGATGAACTCTGGGAGAAAAGGCCCGTGCCTGGCATGCACAGCCTGTTTTGGGACTGGCAGGGCTGGGATCAGCCAGGACTGGACTGAGGGGACACTCACGACCTGCTGGGACAATGCTGGTCACCCACATCACTGCCAGAGTGGAGCAGTTCTGCTCTCATGTTGTTTGCTCCAGGTGTCACACCCCATAAATGTACCCAGTGAGGTCAAAATTTTACATTTCTGAGCATCACCCACTGCAGCCAACCCCACTGCAAGGGATGGGCCACCCAAAAAGCTTGTGAGCACTTGGAGCTCTTCTCCCAGGCCTTGTCCTTTATTTCCCTGCTCACGCTGCAAGAGAGATCTTGAAAAACCTGGTCCCTGCAATGCAGCAGCTGCCTGGCACTCTGCTCTTCCCTCCACTCTCATGGAATTGCTCCGGGGTCCTGCCCCAGCTGCAGGGTTTAAACCAGCTCTGCAGCTTGCCGTGGGCTCATCCCACCAGCACCAGGCCAGCTGGCTTTGTCTTTTGTTCAGGGAGCAGCCCCGCAGCTCCTCGTTCTCTTTAATTCCCAAATCTCAGAGGTTTAAGCTGCTGTTTGATCTAGGGCAAGGCCAGTGATAAGCCAAGTCAAGAACTTGACTCTGTCCGAGACGCTGACATCACGAGCCTGTTTGTTTAAGATGGAATTTAATCATGGGGATATTTTCCTCTCTATACCTGCTCTGTTTATTATTTTTCTTGATTGCCAGCACTTTCTCTCAGCGGGGGAAATTCATTAAAGGGCTGGGATTTAATTGGCTGCTCGGGTCTGTCTGGTGGCAGAAGGGATGGAGATCAGAGACCACCAGGAACTCGGGTGGGTTTATCAGCCCTCAGAAGCTGTTGCTGAGTCTGGACCTATGAAATATTCACTAAGGAGAACTGGAAATTCCAAGCAGAGCTGTGAGGCTGGGGGAAAGGCCGGGAACAGCCACAGGATCATGGGAAACGTGGGAAAACCATGACTGGTGATCAGACAGGCTTTTGGCATGAGGGACTGGGAAGAGCCCAGGACTGTGATCAGCCCTGTTATCTAAAGGCAAAGCTTGTCCTTGCTCTTGGACGGGAATCTCCGGGGGAAAAGGAGCAGCAGGGATGCCCTGCACACCTGCAGAGGGCACTGGATGAGGCACCCGGCCCCGCAGGAAGAGGGACGGGTCTCCTCTGTGCTCCACAGCCGTGGGCTGGGGTCCCTCCCGAGGTGCAGATCAGAGCTGGAATCACAAACACCCATTGCCGGAGCAGTTTTACAGCAAAGTGCTCTTGATTGGCCCTGTGATCTCTAAAGAGAGGGGTTGATGACCTCCCTTTCTAAACCCATTAACTCCTATTTGCATAATGACCCTGTTGACCTAAATTCTCCCCAAAGTTTCGGCTCCCTGCATCATCCTTCCCTTCCTCCACTGCTCTGCCACAGTCTGCTCCTGTCCTCACTCACGGTGTCAACCAGGGCTCTCACCACTCCTGGGGAAGGACATTTTGCTCATCCCGGTGCCACAGACTCGATGTCAAGGTGTGCCCCGACTTCCAGCAGCGCCCAGAGAGGGGAGGGGAGGTTCTGGCACACTCAGATCACTCCGTAAGCTCTCAGCAACCTGGATGTTGTTTCTCGATACGTTCTCCTGCCTGAATCACCAGCTTTTTCCACCCCCTCTTCTCCTCCTGTGTTGGGCAATGACCCACTTAGATACACGCCAGAACACAAATAATTACCGAGATCCTCGTTTTATATCTGACCACTTCCTCCCTCCCCTCCCAGCCCGGCCAGTTCGGGGTGATTCTCCCCCCTCCCCAGGCATCTCTGGGCATGGTAAAATAAGAGTTCTGTGGAGTTCATCATCCCTTTGGTGAGACCCACATACTGGGCAGGACTGGTCTGCCGGGATGCTTTGGCATCTTCATCACCAAAATGAGTTAGCAACAGTTATCTCCCCGAGCATCACTTCCTAGAGGAAACCAGGCGCTCATCCCCGGCCAGCGAGGATTGGGAAGGCCATGGAAAGCTGGAAAGGTTGGGCAGCGTGGCAGGAACACCTCGGATGGGATGCAGCCCTTGATCCCATCAGTGGGATCTGCCAGTATCTGCCACCGAGGCTGGCAAAGCCGCCTTGCCAACCCCACCGATGGTGAAACCGAGGCATGGGAAAGGTCAAGTGCCTCGCCCGAGGCACAGAGGCACTCCCGGAGCCGGGATTAACATCCCTGCCCGCCTGCCAGGCGATCCAGGCTGCGCTCGGGTCCCTTCTTCGCACGGCAGCGCTCATTAGCAGCGCTCATTTAGCATCGCTCATCAGCATCACCTCCGAAGGGCTGGGAAAGCTCCCGGGGCCGGGGAGCAGCAGCAGCCCCTGGAGCTGGGAGAAGCCACTCCCAGGACCTGCCTCTCCCCCACGGGGAAACTATTTAGGGTGGAGGAGCTCGGGGAGGGCTCCAGACGCTGGAGGTGTCCGCTCTCTTATACCGCAGGTGGGGCCAACTCCAGACACATTCTTGGCTTGGCTCTTTATTTCTATTTTTTTTTTTTTTTNTTTTTTTTTTTTTTTTTTTTTTTTTTTTTTTTTTTATTTTGGGAAAAATCCAAATGATCCAGAGATGAGCCAGGCCAGGCCTCGCTATGTCATTGAACGTCCTGCCTACTCCGTCAGCCTCTTTGACGAGGAGTTTGAGAAGAAAACCAGAATTTACCCTGTCGGGGAGAAACTGAGAAACTTTTTCAGGTAACGGGGAATGCAACAGAATGTAAACCAGATTTAGTCTGGGATTGGGGGGCTATAATTCACACCTGAGGGTACAGATCCCGTTTTTGTCCTGGGAAACCGTGGTCTTCAGGGATTTGATGGATGAAAGGCATGGGAGAAATGCAAATTGGGCTGAAGAAAATGAAATTGGTGCTCTTCTCACTGCTGGCAAATCAGCAGAACAGTCTGCACTGTGTGCATTTGGGATTTGGGGTCCTGTTTTCCAAGGGTTTTTTTAATAGTGGAAAAAGCACAATTGGTGATGCAGGGACTGGTGTGTGGATTATTTTTTTAAGCCTTTCAGCTGAGATTTCCTGTTATCAGCTTTCTGATTGAAACCAGTACCACCTTAAAGAAAGGTTTGTAATTATGCAAACAAAGGTTAATAACCCTGCTGATCACTTTCTTGGAAATCTATCTCCACTCCTCAGAAAAAGGAAGGCAACAGCACAGGAAAGAGAGGGCTCAGAACCTGGTGGGGGAGAAAGGTTGAGACATTCCTAGGAAGATCCTTCCCTACTTCCAGCTCATTTGCTTCCTCCCTTCTTTGCTTACTTGCTTTGATTTTTCATCTCCCCTCCAGATGTTCAGCTTCCAGGTTCAAGCTCACCCTCTTCCGCCTGTTCCCAATCCTGGTGTGGCTTCCCAAGTACAAAATCAAGGACTACATCCTGCCTGACGTCCTCGGTGGGCTCAGTGCGGGGACAATCCAAGTGCCACAAGGTGAGGAGCGTCACTCTCTGGGTCTCCAGGAGGGAATAACATTTTGCCAGCTCCAGTAAAGGTCTGCAGGGGATGCTGATGCCCAGCTGGGAGGGGTTTTGTACTTTTACCGATGACCCCGAGCTCTCCCTCCAGCCTGATGGTCCCTGTATTTCCCTGCCTGTTCCCCTCGTGTTTTCCAGGGATGGCCTTTGCCCTCCTGGCCAATCTGCCTCCTGTCAACGGGCTCTACTCCTCCTTCTTCCCCCTGGTCACCTACTTCTTCCTCGGAGGCATCCATCAGATGGTCCCAGGTAGGAATTGCCTGCACAGAACAGTTAAATACTGGTGTGCCCCAGAACTGGGCCGTTTGCTCTGCCAGAGGTTTGTGGGATCCCTGATTTTGGCTGCACAGCAGGATGTCACCCCAATGACCCTCTGCCACCTCCCACTGTGGGGCTGGGGATGGGCTGAGGGACTCCTTGTGCACAGCCCCACCTGCCCAGGAGCCTTCCAGCACAGGACTGTCCCCAGAGGGAACTCCTGACCTCCCTGTGCTGTCTGCAGGGACTTTTGCTGTCATCAGCATTATTGTTGGCAACATCTGCAATGAGCTGGCTCCGGAGTCGGACTTCCAGTACTTCAACCACACCACCAACGAGACCAGTGTGAACACCACGGCCCTGGAGGCGGCCAGGCTGCAGATCTCTGCCACCCTGGCCTGCCTGACAGCCATCCTACAGGTGAGGGCTCTGCTGTATCCTCTGGCCCACACAGAGCCAGCCAAGCCCTGGAGCAGAGATGCTCAAAGAGGCCCCACTTCTGGGTGGGTGACGCCTCCAAAATAGAGATTTTGGGGGATTTTTGGTCTTGGGGTGGAATTCTCAATATGGACCACCAAGGATGGCACCCTCAGCCCTCCTGTCCCCATCCCTGCTCCGGGACATCCCTGCCATGTGTGGGAGAGCTGCGTGTGCTCTCCCAGAGGATCACCCTGCCCCACACGGGCTCTGCATCCCCTCGGGGCTGTCACTGCTCTGACAACACCTCCTCTTGTCCCACCCTAGCTGTGCCTGGGCTTCCTTCAGTTTGGCTTCGTGGCCATCTACCTGTCCGAGTCCTTCATCAGGGGTTTCATGACGGCGGCGGGGCTGCAGGTCCTCATCTCCGTGCTCAAGTACGTCTTCGGCTTGACAGTCCCGTCTTACACCGGGCCCTTAGCTATCGTCTACGTAAGTGGGGGCTCTGCACAGCGACTTTCCCCCCACCACAGCGCCACTGCCACCCCTGCCAGGGAAACGGGGCCCAGGACACAAGGGAAGGGTGGAGGGAAGGGGGATCCCTGCCCCAGTGCAGCCAGGCTGCTGCTGTGCTCCCTATCCGGCGTTATCTGAGCCCTGTCTGTGTGGTTTTAGTGAGAAATGATGAAATGGGGCTGGCATCTGGGGTTACAGCAGGAGGCTTGCGGAGTTGTTAGCGACAGGAGCGTTTCCTCTGAGCAGGTTTGGGATTCCTGGGATTTCCTGTGTTTTCCATGGATGCATCCCGTGCTGATGCAGCCAGAAGTGCATTTAACCACCAGCACAGGCCCAGGGCTGGGGGCTGTTCCCTCAGCAGAGGGCTTTTAGCACTTCTCACATCTCAGGGTGTTGATTATGGTAACAAGTGCTGTCCGTTGTTCTGTCCTGAGTCTCTGGCTCCCCGTGACACCTTCTCCTCTTCTCTCCCCTTCAGACATTCATTGACATTTGTAAAGGTCTGCCCCAAACCAACCTGGCCTCCCTGGTCTATGCCTTGGTCAGTGCTGTGCTCCTGATCGTTGTCAAGGAGCTCAACCTCAAGTACATGAAGAAGATCCGGATGCCCATCCCGATGGAGATCATCATCGTAAGTGACACCTGGGCTGTCCCTGGGACCCTCCCCTGGCCTCACAGCCCCTGCTCTCAGCAGGGCCACCACATAGAGCATCCACACAGCGAATGTGACACAGCCCCCACATGGTTTGGGGTCAGAATCTGGGCCATCTTCATGCTCAGCCCTGCATCCTGGTGATGCTGAGGGTGAAGAACATAACCCCTGCTGGGACTATTCTCGCCTTTCCCAGCCCAAACTTGGTGCTGGTTTTATTCTGTCAGCTCTGAGAGCATGGCAAGGTTAATGCTCCGAGCCAGCTCAGCTCTTCCTGCTCTCAGCTCTTCACTCCCTGTCCTTTCAGGTCATCGTTGCCACCGCAATCTCCGGCAGCTTCCACATGCCCGACAAGTACGGGATGCCAATAGTGGGGAAGATCAGCATGGGGTAAGTGATTGTGCAGGTCTGACTCACCTTCCAGACAGTTTTCCTTCTTCCTCCTCCTCCTCCAGCAGCCCGGAGAACACCTCACTCTTCCCTGCCGTACAAATCCCCTTCCAGGAGTGTCACCGTGCCCTGTTACACAACCACCCCCATCCACAAGAGTGTGGGCACAGATTATGTCATTCCTGAACCCTCCAGCTCCTCACCCACCCCCTCCAGCCCCCGGACAGCAGTGTCACAACTTCTCACCTCCATTCTGAGTGCAGGTTCCCAGAGCCCACCCTGCCCCTGGTGAGCAAGTGGAAGGACATGGTGGGCACGGCTTTCTCCCTCGCCATCGTGGGCTACGTGATCAACCTGGCCATGGGGAGGACCCTGGCAGCCAAGCATGGCTATGACGTGGACCCCAACCAGGTACTGCTGGGGCTGGGGCAGCCAAGGACTGCTCCCTTTGCTGTCAGGCGTGAAGGGAAGAGCTCACGGCGTGAACAGGAGGAGTTCAGACGTGCTCGGCTCAGGGCAGACGTGCTGCTCCCGTGGAGGCTCCGTGGCTTTGTGCCATGTAGGGGGGAGAAAGGACATGGCAGAGCCCTGTCCTGTGGGCTGGAGAGAGGCTGGGAAAGGGAAAGGAGCTTTAGGCTGGGCTCTCTGCCTTGCTGCCCCTCCAGACTCGGTGTTCTGGCAGCTTGCTGAAGCAAGCGAGGAGCACACACCTCTCAGGGAGCAGAGAAAGACCTGGATTCCTGGTGTGTCACCCAGATACTGTGAGAGGCAGGACATTAAATAATCCTCTTTTGTCATCCCTGGCACAGTGGCAGCTTTCAACAACAGCCACACATACCACATGGAGCCCTGCCCTGAGTGTGTCAACACATGACAACGTGTTTATGTGGAATTGTGCTTCCAGGTTTCCCTGCTAAACCAGAGCCCATCCCAGACCTTACTGGAAGGAAGCAGTCTGGGATGCACTGCAGGGAGCCCAGAGCCTGCCCTGGCCACATGAACCAGCCTCAGGCACCTGCTCTCTCACCATGTGCCACCAGGAAGGGCAGCTGTCCTTTCTGATGGACATTCTCCCCATCTCCACAGGAAATGCTGGCCCTGGGCTGCAGCAACTTCTTCGGATCCTTCTTCAAAATCCACGTGATCTCCTGTGCTCTCTCTGTCACCCTCGCCGTGGATGGGGCAGGAGCGAAATCCCAAGTTAGTTCCTCCTCCTCTCCTCCCTGCGTTCCCTGTGCAGCACAAAGCGCTGCAGCTGCCACGTGCTGCCTCTGCAGCTCTGGAGAAGTTTCACACACGAGTACTTCACGTCGCTGCTGTTAAAGCAGAATTTCCTCCCTCCCCAAGCCTGTTCTGGCTCCTGGGTGGTTCTCTGGGTCGGGCACAGAAGCAGAGCTGTCCATCTGCAGTCCCAGTCCGGCTCCCTGGGCTGAGCAGTGAGGGGAGTTTGGGGTTATCTGTGAGATCTGCAAACCCCTGCCTGTTTTCAGAGGCAAACATCCCCTCATATAAAATGCTGCAGTGCCCAGTTATGCCCCTGGCTGCAGCAGCAGGAGGGGGAACACCCAGGGGAGGTTTGGGAAGCCCTGATGTTTGCAGAAGTGACTTTCTTTCCTCTTTGCAGGTGGCGAGTTTCTTCGTGGCTCTGGTGGTCGTGGTGACCATGCTGTCCCTGGGAATCTACCTGGAGCCTCTTCCAAAGGTAACACAAACATCTGTGCAGGCAGAGCCATTGCAACACGTGCTCCCCACACCCAAACAAAGGCACAGCCTCGCTCCAAAACACTCCTGATGCAAACAGCAGCACGGGACGGTTTGTTCCTGGCCTGGGGACCTGTCTGCACTGGGTGTCTGGAGGCAGGAATCACACAATCACACAATTCCAGGCTGGTATGGGTTGGAAGGAACTTTAAACCTCATCCCTGATATGGGCAGGGGCACCTTCCTCTATTCCAGGTTGCTCCAAGCTGGCAGGGATGGGGCAGCCACAATTTCTCTGAGCAAATATAAATCCAAATTATAGTGAAAGAATAATCCAGATTACCCTGCTTGGATCCAAGTGAGATGTCTGTGAGCATCACCCTTGTGATGGGACTGGCCCAAGGCAGGCAGATGCTGCAGAAAAGCATCCCCTGCCAAATATGGCACATCCACGTCCTGGCTGCCACCAAACCTCTCCTCCACAGTCTGTGCTGGGAGCCCTCATCGCCGTGAACCTCAAGAACTCCCTCAAGCAGCTGGCTGACCCCTTCTACCTGTGGAAGAAGAGCAAGCTGGACTGTGTGAGTGCCTGGGGTGGTGGGAGGCATCACCTGGCCAGGGCAGGATGAGCAAAAAGTCTTTTGTGTGGGGTTTTTGGGGCTATGAATCCCTTGCTGGAGGTGGGTTCAGCTCTCTTGGTGCGATGGTGCTCCCTGTCCTGCCCAGCTGAGCACTCTGCTGCTCAGAGCACATATCAGAGAGGCCTGAACTCTTACCTGCTGTGTTTAAATGCCAATCAAGTGCGGAGCCTGTTTGCCCAGAACTAGCCAAACCGGCCCCGCTCAATATCTGGGAGTCATGACTTAAAAACTCACACAATGGCCCTCCAGGGTGAGGAGAGCCCTTCGGTGTGATAAGGACTCCAGGCACTGGTTGATGTATAAACCCAGGCAGGGGGCGGCGGGGGAGTGAGAACGGAATTTGGAAATGTCTGACATAAAAAGACAGTGTTTGGACAGGACTCCCACGGCTGAGTGCCGTGTGTGTGGACACTGAGCCAATATCCTGTCAGGGCCCAGCAAACCCCCCTTATCAGGGCAATCAGGAGTCCAGAGGGGCTGGCCTGAGTCATGAAGAGCTTTCCCAAAACCCTGCTCAAACGGGTGCTGGAGGAGAGATGGGTTATGGATTTGGGCACGTCTCTGAAGGGGTTCTGCTGCTGCTGCTGGCTGGGAGAGGAGCTCTGTGGGCTCTGACAGCTCAGATGAGGGCAGGGAAGTTGCTGCCCCTTTACCAGAGCATGGATGGACCCCACAGGCTTCAGAGATCCCAAAAGCCTGGGCAGACACCTGAGCGTGGACTGAGTGGAGATGGATGGTGCTGCCTGAGGAACATCCTGGCAGATGCCAATGCAGTGAACGGGATTCCCCTGACCTTAATCTCCTTGGAATCTGAACTAGATTCAGTGTCCTGTCCCAAAATGGGGAGCACCATTTCTGGGTGGTGTCAGACCATTGGTGTTCATCACCTTCGTGCTGGTTGTGTTTCAGGATTAGCTAATTCTAACGAAGCCTGGACGGAGGGAGGGAAGCTCTTCCTTGCCATTTATACACAAAATGAATATAAATTAAGATATTGAAGTCATCAAAGTTACCTTGATTCATCCAAGGTCAAAGTTAGGCTTTATTAAACTTGAGGATGGGATTAAAATAACCTGATAATGATTTTCAGAGACGATATTTAAATGCAGGGCAGGACTGATCTCATATGGAGGGAGATGCTTGAGTGCTAACACATAAAAATGAGAAATGGCAGAGCTCCGAGCTGGAGTGGGGCAGGTTTTGGTCTCCTTTGTCACACTTGGCCATCAAATCTTCTCTGTTCAGGCCATTTCTAGCAGGTGCTCAGGCAGTTTGCAGAGAGATGATTTCCGATTTTTTCTGAACTGCTCTGACTGACAGCAGGAGCTGCTCGGGGCTGGAGCAGGGAGCAGCAGATGGTGGGATCTGCAGGAGCTCTTTCCTGAGGACCCAGGCTGATCCTTTCGGGATGGAACGAGAGGAGCAGGGCGCTCGTGCAGCCGTGGAGAAACGCCCTGGCTGCTTTTATGGCTGAAAAGAAACTGGGGCTCCTGGCAAACTTCCCAGCAAAGATGCTTCACTCTAAAACACGCAGCAAACTGTGGCATTAGAACAGCTGCAGAATTCAGGGCTTGGCCTATTCATGTTGAGCTGGGAGGGTTTGGGAGTCCGGGATAGCAGCACAGACCCCTTTCTTTTCCACCCCTTTTCCACCCCTTTTCCACCCCTTTTCCACCCCTTTTCCACCCCTTTTCCACCCCTTTTCCTTTTTCTTTTCCCCCCCTTTTCCTTTTTCTTTTCCACCCCTTTTCCTTTTTCTTTTCCACCCCTTTTCCTTTTTCCTTTCCACCCCTTTTCCACCCCTTTTCCTTTTTCCTTTCCACCCCTTTTCCACCCCTTTTCCTTTTTCCTTTCCACCCCTTTTCCGTCCATCACCTTTCCACCCCTTTTCCGTCCATCATCAACTTTCCACCCCTTTTCCGTCCATCATCAACTTTCCACCCCTTTTCCACCCCTTTTTCACCCACATCCTCTAGCCCACAGCTCAGCAAAATGACATGCCGTGTTTTTCCCTTCCCTCCTCTCCCTGCAGCTGGTCTGGCTCGTGAGCTTCCTCTCCGCTTTCTTCCTGAGCCTCCCCTACGGAGTGGCGGTGGGCGTGGGATTCTCCGTGCTGGTTGTGGTTTTCCATACCCAGTTGTAAGTACCCCCGTGGCCACGAGAAGCACGGGAGATCTCCCAGGGGCAGAAAAGGAGGGACAGCTGATTTTTAGAAGCGACCTCTGGCCCGCGGAACGCGCGGCAGGAGCCCCGGGGAGTGCAGGTGTCCTGCCCGGAATGTGCAAACAGGAATGGCAGGCGCTAATTTACTGCCTGCATTCCCACTCCCGTGCACATCCCAGGGCAAGGGGAGTCGCAAAGGAATTCGCTTCACCCCACACAGTTCCCAGCACAAAATCCTGCTCACAAAAAGAGCGAGCCCTGTCTATGTGCAGGGCCCCCGTGTGAGCTTTTCACACCATTTTTAATCCATCAAAGCTCTTTATTAATATTTCCCAGTCTGGCTTCTCAAACTGCTGACTCTTTTTTTTTTTTTTGCCCTGTAGACTCTGCAGGGATGAAATGCAAGTGTTTTCATAAAGCAAATGTTCAAATCCTGGGGTGGAATGTGAAGCAGAAGCAGTTTTCTTCCCCTAATGCTGATCCCTTCTTTTCTGCAGCCGCAACGGCTCTGCCCTGGGCCAGGTGACTTCCACTGACATCTACAAGAACCCCAAAACCTACAACAAGGTGAGCTGAAGATGAAGCATCCTCAGAAGAAATGCTGTTCTTTGCCACTGGTGCCCAGGCTTGTTTTGAGCTCTTGTCTCTGGTGCAGGTCCATGAAGTTAACGGGATTAAAATCGTCACCTACTGCTCGCCGCTGTATTTTGCCAACTCAGAGATATTCCGGGAGAAAATTATAGCCAAGGTGAGCAATTCCTCAACAAATCCCTGCCTAAAGCCAATCCCACACTGCCCTTGCTCTCTCCTGTGTTGCTACATGGGGAGAATTAAGCTGTGGATGATCATGAACAATGATCACATCCATCCTCTACTCCTCAATCCTCCTCTCCCTGACCCTCAGGGCTGTTTGCAGAGCTCATTTTAGAGGTTGTGCCTGAATCCTGGAGGGTTCCTCCTCCAAACTGTGCCAAAACAGGGGCATCCCGCTATTCCAAGTCTGTCCCTGCATGTGCAGGTGCCCTGAGCTCCAGGAGATGTTTGGTTGCCATTGGGATCACCCCACTCCAGTGCACAGCGAGTGCCCAGGCTGGGAAATGCCAGGAAAGGATCAGCAGCTCCTGGCTCTTGGAACAGACTTTTTAAAGAAAAATCTCTCTTTCCCACAGACAGGGGTGGATCCTGGCAAGGTGTACTTGGCCAGGAGGAAATTTGTGAAACGGCAGGCGAAGGGCACAGCACAGCCACCAGCAAAGCTCCCGAAATTCCTGCTGAGGGAGAACAAGGTAACTCAGCTCCTGAGCTCCCAACTGGGTCTCTGTGTCCATGAGTACGAGCCCAGGTCCCCATCAAACAGCTCCTCTTCACATGGGATTTTCCTGGCCACATTTGCCATCTCTCAGCTCCTTTCCTCCCCACCTACGTGCCCATTCCACCCCAAACCCGAAGGTGCAGGAGGACTGGGAGTGGCTGGGAGCAGGAAAGGTGGAGAGGAGGCTGGAATGGGAACGTGGGGAACAATCTGCAGGAACCAGGCAACTCTGGCCTCTTTCTCTGAGGATGTGTAAGCCCCAAGGTGCCCTTTCAAAGCCCATTTCTCAGCCCCCCCCAGCCCCATTTGCTTTACAATGCTGAGCAGTTTGGAAACATGTGAATCATGAAAATTATCCTGACCATATCCAGCCCCAAGGTGATGCCTGAGGTGGCTACCTGGAAACAGAGGCTAGACAGGAATAAGGGAATAAAGGTGATATTTATTTGAAAGCCAGTCTAGCGCCAGGCTGGAGTCAGTCCAGATTAAAACACTTCCTATCAGTGGGTAGAGGTGCATTCACCTGCCAGGACCTCACCTTGTGCCCTGCATTTCTGCTCTGCTGCAGACCTTGTCTTTGCAAGAGCTCCAGAAGGACTTTGAGAGCACCTCCCCGACAGACACCAACAACAACCAGACGACTGCCAACGGTGCCAGCATCTCCTACATCACATTCCACCCTCCTGCCCAGGGGGCTGGGCCAGGGCAGAGCCCCGGGGAGCTGGGCAGCAGCACCACCCTGCAGGGCAGCACCTTCAGCGTCCTGCCCGTGGCAGAGGCTGACCCTGTGCTGGCAGCACCGCCCTACATCAGCTTCCACACCATCATCCTGGACATGAGTGGGGTGTGTTTTGTGGACCTGATGGGCACAAAAGCGCTGAGCAAGGTTGGTTCTGTGCTGCCAACGCAGCCAGGCAACAGCTGGGTACCTTCTGCTCTCTCACACAAAGATGTTTATGTGCCTCAATTGTGTGGCTTTTCTCCTTCTGCAACTCTGATTTTCTCCTTCAGCCCCAGTTCTGAGAGAAGGCTTGAAGCATAAACACAGAGCTGGAGCAGCAGGGTTATTAATCCTCTCTCTCCCATCTCATCCTTTCCAGTTGTGTTCAAGCTACCAGAAGATTGGGATTAAAGTGTTCCTGGCAAACGTGCATGGTAAGAATCCCCAAAGAACACATTTCCATGTGATCTTCCCCCATTTCTGAGCTCCTGACAAACAGCAGATCCTTTTCTGTTCTTTATTCAAACTGTGAGATGCCAGTCCTTTGTTGGACCAGGCCGGAACAGAGAAAAGAAGAAAACAGAAGAGAGGAAAGAGAATCACAGATCTCTGTGTGTGAAATCAGTGCTTCCATTTGGGAAGTGATGGGGCTGGAACATCTCCACACCCAGCACGCAGAAAAACAGAGCCCCACACTCATTTCTGCTGCAAAGCTGCTTCTTCTGAGCCTGGCCTTAGCTCAGAGGACCACACCAGCCACACACAGCTCCAGAATTCTTCCTCTGCTCTCCTCCTCCTTCAGCTGCCTCTCCTTTCTCCAGCCCAGGTGTACAACGACATCAGCACAGGGGGAGTCTTTGAGGAAGGAGGCCTGGACCGAAGTCACATCTTCCTGACCATCCACGACGCTGTTCTGTTTGCACTGGCCAGTATCAGAGAAGTTGTCCACCCGCCCATCTTGGAAGAGGTAAATTTGCTCCCCAGCCCAAAGGGTTCTCCTGTTTGGTTTCCAGACTGCGCCAGCACAAAGCAGGAATGGCAAATTGCTGCTGCACCTAATAAAGCTTTTTGTTTATATCAGCTGGTAAGGGTTTAAATCCAGCAAAATATTTAATATTCCAGTTGTCATGTATGGGCTGGGCACCTCCTGATGGAATGGATTTCCATGGGAATTCAGAAGTGTCAATGTTTTACACACACCCTTAGCTGAGGGATGAGAGTTGTCCCAGCCTGGAGGAGTGTTCCAGCACTGTGCCCTCAGTCTGGTGCTGGTTGGAACAGGCAAAGGCAGAATTTCCCCCTCAGAAATGAAGGCAAAGCTTGTGCACCTGGAATAGTCCTGGCATCCACGAATGCTCCGTTGGTGGGAGGAGAACAGGAGGAATTCCGAGGCAGGAATGTGACCCGTGCTGGTGGCACAGCGTCAGACAGGCTCTGTCCCAAAACAGGGGTTGGTTTATTGTGTGGCAGCTGGAGTTGGCACCAGAGGCAGCCCGTTATCTCCCCAGGACGAGTTAAGGTATCTCATATCAAACCAGAGAGATAGGCCAATGCCAGCCTTGTCACAGGAGAGAAACGCCTGGAGCAGGATTCCTTCTGTGCCCCTTCTCCTGGGCATTTCCCTCAGAGAGTGTGCCACCTTTTAAGCCTGGCTCAGTCATTGTTTTCATGCCTTTTGACTCTGCTCTTTGCTGATTTGTGGACTCAATTCTTCCCTGCACAGAGGCCGAACCAGACAGAGCTCTCCATCTATGACGAGTCTGTGGATGAGAGCAGTGCAGAGTACAAGAACCTGGAGGAGGTGAGTTGTAGCACCAGGGGTCACTGCAGCCGTGGGCATGAGGCAGAAATCAGAACTTCTCACTGGGATTGATTAGATGGAAAAATCCCCTGTGCCACTGCAAGTAATTGCAGTGCTTCAGAAAGCTGATTGCAAATTCAGTTTAAAATCCCTGTCTCAGGGAGCTCTTTAGGGCAGCTGGATGAGGAGCAGGTAGGTTACCCCACAGAGGAGTCCTTCCATCCCTTCTGGGCCACACAGCTCACGTTCAGCCAGACCTGTGGTCTCCACACGATGTGGGGAGACCAACAGAGAGGAGAACCAGGTTGGGTTCATGCCCAAAAGAAGAGTCATCAGTCAAGATTTCCAGCACAGACTTTGTTAATGCTGCAGCGATTCACATCCACGTGTGGGCCCTGGCAGGAGATGCCCTGGCAGGAGATGCCCTGGCAGGAGATGCCCTGGCAGGAGATGCCCTCCAGGGCTGACCTTCCCCGTGCTGTCCATGCCCAGCTGGAAGCAGAGCAGCCTCCAGCTTTCCCACACGGAGAAGGGCTGGAGCTGCTGTGGGACAGTGACACTGTGTCACTGGGGCTGTGCCTGACCCTGCTCACTTTCTGTGCCCTTTAGGAGATGTTTGGAAGCATGTTCCACTCAGAGACCCAGACAGCTCTGTGAGCACGGGGAGCACCGGGCAAACCCTCCAGAGAACAGACTCCTCTCTCTCACCCCTCCACGGAGAGCTGTGCTTCCACCTGGGGCTACAGCGGGGTTGCAAAGAGGCCACCACCCTCCAGAACTGCCAAATGCCTCCTTCCCCCCTGCTCTGCTCATGGAACTCAGAGGAATGGACTCTGGAGCAGGCAGCAGCCGCCTGGGGAAGCAGGAGCTCAGGAGATGCCATCCCACGGACTGCAGAAGTGGAGTTCTTCTGGAGGCAGGTGCCTGAACTCAGGGGATGTTCAGCCACGCCTTTTGTCCCTCACAATCCCTCTGTCCACGCTGGAATCACGTCATTTGGGCGTCCTGCTCCTTCCCTTTTCCCTGCTCCTTCCCTTTTCCCTGCTCCTTCCCTTTCCCTGCTCCTTCCCTTTCCCTGCTCCTTCCTTTTCCCTGCTCCTTCCTTTTCCCTGCTCCTTCCTTTTCCCTTCTCCTTCCCTTTCCCTTCTCCTTCCCTTTCCCTGCTCCTTCCCTTTTCCCTGCTCCTTCCCTTTTCCCTGCTCCTTCCCTTTTCCCTGCTCCTTCCCTTTTCCCTGCTCCTTCCCTTTTCCCTGCTCCTTCCCTTTTCCCTGCTCCTTCCCTTTTCCCTGCTCCTTCCCTTTTCCCTGCTCCCTCTTTGATGCAGTGAAACACAAGCAAATACTAAAAGCCTTTCAGGGCTCGGATTCACGAGCAGCAGTGGCTCTGGCAGGGTGAAGCAGAGCAGCTCTGCCCCGTGCTGCTGCTCTCTGATTGCACTGACCCCGGGGGTGCCTGTGCCTGCAGCCCCCCGAATTTCCCTGCGTGTCTCTGTAGCCTCTGCCTCTCCTCTTCTGTGTCCCAACATCCCAAAAAAAACGCTGCCTCAAACCAGTGCCGTGTTTCCGACACCCCAAAGACCTCAGTACTCTCTCAGCAGGGCTAATTTCTTAAATAAAGGATTTTATTTTTAATAATAGGACGGGCTTGTAGTCAGAAATAAGGATTCCTTGTTCCATGCACGTTGTCCTGCCTACATGAAAGTAGGATTATATTTTCAAATGCTCTTTCTATTTTATTACTCTAAACTATTCCAAATTACATTTTTGGAGTACACAGACATTATTGAGCTGATTGCTGAAGGCTTCCTGAGAACAGAATGTGGCCTTTCCTACAGCTCCCAGATGTCTAATTTTTAAGGAAAATAGAGCTTCCTGAACCACCCTTGCTGGACAGTCACTGAAGGAAGCCCCATCAGCACCCTGCCAGTTTGGTTTTATGTAACATCTCAATAACTAAGACACCATTTCTCTACCTCAATTTCTGATTATGTGGTGCAGGAGAGAGTAATAAAACCAAAGGAGGGCAGAAAACCCCACTAGCTGATGGTTATTACTTATTTGAATCTTAGACAGCAGTGGTTTCTCCAGAAATCTCCATGTACAGCTTGTTCTACAAGGTAAAATCAAGAGATTAAGTCTCTTAAATTATCTTTGAGGGTGATTTCCCCATGGTCTTTTGTACTGCCTGAGTGCTCCTTTCATCTGCTGGTTTGAAAAAGAGAAAAAAAAAAAAAAGGCAACAAAGAAAGTGGTGCAGAGCAACAAGAAACTGTCCTGATCAATATTTCTGGGTCTCTGAGGTGGCATCACATTAAAAGAGGGAAGTTCCAATTCCCAGCTCTTCATTCAGGGTTCATTACAGGAGGTTGATTTCCCAGCCTGGGGTCTGACAGGCCAAATGCAGGAATCCTCAGAGCAGAGGCACAAACCAGTTTGTATTTCCTGAATTTCCTGCAAGAATTGGGATGAGATGTCAAGAGAAACAGCTCGGAAAGAGCAGCAGTGGCTCTTCTGCAAATCCTGACCCAGGCAGAAGGAAATCCCATTTGTGTAGCCAAATTCTGGGTCAGTTCTGGCAATAAATGTAACATCAGCAGGCAAATGGCACTGCTGGAGGCACAGCGTGGCCAAAGTCTTAATTCCCAAGTGCCTGGGCAGAGAATTAGGGAAGCTCAAAGTCACTCTGGTGAAATATTTTAGCTTCCAGTAAAATATCCTCTTTATTGCTCTTAAGTGAAAGTGAGGTTGTTGTGTTTTGGCTCTGAAGCCTTACTTGGTAAATACATGATGTATAACCAGCTCAGAAATGTTTGTAATTTATTTAATTTAATGTTGGTTTCGTTCTTTTTTTTTTTTTTTTTTTTGATAATAAAGAATGTGTGAACAATCATCGGCTTCTTCTGCTGACTCAAGGGCAGGATTTCCATGGCTCTTCCCATCTGGTTTTTGGCATCCTGGGACAGTTTAAGCCATGGGAAGGTGGGATAAATCTTCACATCCAGGTCAGAACAGCTGTAAAGAAGGGAGTAAGAACTGTTCCGTCGTGCTAGCTGATGGAATCAAGGGAAGAAGTGACACATTTTGAAAAGGAGGTGGATTTAAAATCTGTCAGGAGTGGGGCTGGCACAACACAGGGACTTCCTGGGCTGTCCCTTGGCCCGGCCCTGGCATCCTTCTGCCTCGCTTGTGGCCCCAATGAGCCTGGGGATGGCTATTCTCCATGGGAACTCTTTTTATCCTCATCCTTTTGGGAGCAGCATTCCAAGATATTGGGAAGAAATTCCCTCCCATGAGTGGAGTGAGGCCCTGGCACAGGGTGCCCAGAGCAGCTGTGGCTGCCCCTGGATCCCTGGCAGTGTCCAAGGCCAGGCTGGACAGGGTTGGGAGCAGCCTGGGACAGTGGAAGGTGTCCCTGCCATGGCAGGGGTGGAACGGGATGAGTTTTAAGATCCTTTCCAACCCAAACCATTCCCTAACTCCGCGCTTCCCCAGGCCCGCCGCCATGTCCGCTGCAAACTACAGCTCCCAGCAGCACCCGCGAAAGGGGCGGGCACAACCCGCCCCGTGCCCCAATCCCATTGGTCATCGTTCCGGCGGGGCGGGTGGTGATTGGCTCCGGGCCACGTCCGTCAGCTGCGGGCGTGCGGCGGTCAGTGATGGCGGGCGGGCGGCGGGCGGTGGTGGCGGCGCTGCTGGCGCTGGGCTCGGTTGTGCTGGCGCTGGCGGCCGCCGTCCTGCTCCGCGCCTTCGTCCTGCGAGCCCCGGCCGGGCTCCCGCGGCTCTGGGCACGGAGCGCCGGCACCGCCGCCCTCAGCGCCGGCGAGCGGCGGGAGCTCAAGGAGGCGCTGCGAGGTGAGGGGGTGCGAGCGCTGTGAGCCCCCCTCGCCCCCGGACAGGCCCCTCCTGAGGGGGGGATCCAGGGACGGGTGTGGAGGCGGCCGCTCCCCAGGTGCTTTCCCGGGGAGGAACCGGGTGTTGGCTCCCAGCAGGGCTTAAGGAAGTGGTTGAAAATCTGTGCTGGGCACTGCTGAGGCCACACCTCGATCGAGCGCCGTGTCCAGTTCTGGGCGCTGCAGTTCAGGAAGGACATGGAGGGGGCTGGAGCGTGTCCGGAGAAGGGAACGGAGCTGGGGAAGGGGCTGGAGAATCCTGAGGGAGCTGGGAGGGAGAAAAGGGGGATCAGGGGGAATTTCTGGCTCTGCACAGCTCCCTGACAGGAGGGGGCAGTTGGGGGGGGATTTGGGATCTTATCCCAGGGAACAGGGACAGGAGGAGAGGGAACGGCCTCAGGCTGGGCCAGGGGAGGCTCAGGGTGGACATCAGCAGGAATTTCCTCATGGAAAGGGCGGTCAGGCCTTGGCAGGGGCTGCCCAGGGAGGTTTGGAGTGCCCATCCCTGGAGGTGTCACCTGGACGTGGCACTGAGTGCTCAGAGCAGGGATCGGGCACAGCTCGGACTCGATCCTGGAGGGGTTTTCCATTCTCAGTGATTCTGTGGTTCTCCTGAGCCAGCTCTGGCCCTGTGTTGATTTTCTCCACTGCTTCCTGCTCATACACACAGAATTTTGCCAGACACCCGTGACGGCGTTTCCAGACATCTGTTTGTCCACTGGATAAGTCACTGTTGGGATTTTTTCCCTTTCTTGCTCACTGCTGTGACCAGTCCTGGTGTGTTTGTGCTGTCTGATGTAGAAGATTTGAGGAGTTTAGCTCTCAGTAGGGCTGGCACTGTGCAGGAAACCACAATCTGGCACGAAGTGATAAAACCCTGTGTGTAAACCTCATACCTTGCTGGTTTGTAGGATTTATTGCCTAGCAAATCGTGTTTGCGTTCTTTTTTTAATAGGAAAATGAAGTCTCACAGTAGATTTTTGTGTTAATTCATGAATCACACGACCTCAGAAGAATCCATAACCTCGCCTGGCAGCTGCTCTTTGGAAAGGCAGCTGGGACTAAGTTATTCCCATGTTCTGCAGGACAGGGATTGGATGTTGGAGAGCCTGTTTAAATGCCAGGGCAGACCAAAAGGGCCAACAAAAGCCCTGTCTGTTTATATATGTTAATTTATAAAGCAGTATGAAGGTGTAATAACCGTCACAACCTGCCTCACTCTTGAGAAAGAACCTTGGACTGCCAACTCAGCTGCCTGTTCAGCTGCCAGAGGAGTTTATGACTCTGAGGAATCAGATCACCCAAGCAAATTGCAGCTGCTCCTGGACAGTAGCATTTCTAACGATATCATTCAACACTTCAGCTTGAAAAGTGGAGTCAAATTATCTGGAGAGGCACCTTGGCTGAGCTGTTAGGAAACACTGGTGGCTGCGTGTGCACAGCCCAGCTGAAGCACATCAGTCTTTTTCTGATGGTGGCAGCTCGTGCTGTGCTGTGAAATAATGTTTAAAGCCTGGAAGATATTCAGGAACATAAATATCCCCTTTTTGAACACTGTTTGATTTCAGTGCTGAATGATTTCTGTTCTGTGTTTCTTTGAAGGGGCCATTAAAATCCCAACTGTGTCCAGGTCTCCAGAGGATTTGAATACAACTGCCATGGCAGAATTTGGGAGTTACATTCAGAAAGGTACTGAACTTCCACTCTTGGCAGTGTCTGCTGCTCTATTCCATTTTCATAAACAAGGAGAAGAGAGCATATATCATTCCTGAGTATAAGGGCACAGATCTTTATATTTTTCCTGAAGAAAGGCCTGTCAGAAACGTCACACGTGTCCCCTCTGCAACAGTGTTTTGGGGGTATCAATGGCCTCAAAAGGTTTAAAAGACTTTTTGTAATGATGGTTTTCAGTCCTTCAGATGGTTAAATGCCATGAAAAAATAAAAAGAGGATGACTGCTGCTGCTTCAACCTAATTTTTTGGCAATTCCATCATTGCTCCCTGCAAAGAGCTGCAGCACTGCTGAGCAAGAATTCTGGGTTTGTTTAGGAAAGTTCTAAATACAAACTGAGATGGATTGGTAAAAGTGTGAGAACTTCTGTTCTCTGTTGTGATCAGTCTTATTTACAGTTCCCCCCTGGTGCTACCTAGGTGACAGCTCTATGGAATAATGCTAAAATTGGCCATTATTGTTAATTTTTTCTTTTACACGTGTTCTTAATTTTTTTTTTTTCCTTAACAGTCTTCCCGGCTGTATTTTCTTCAAAGTTCATCCAACATGAAATTGTTGGGAAATACAGCCACCTCTTTACAGTTCAGGGCTCTGCCCCTGCCCTGCTGCCCTATATGCTGCTGGCACACATGGATGTGGTGCCCGCTCCCCCCGAGGGCTGGGATTTCCCTCCTTTCTCAGCTGCAGAGCACGAAGGTTTCATCTACGGACGAGGAACGCTGGATAACAAAAACTCTGCCATTGTACGTGTGCTTGGTAATGTCCTTCCACAAAGACACAGCCTGGGAAAGGCAGAGGGGAGAAATCCATCCTCTTGAAATTCGCTGTATTTCTCTCTCACCCCTCTTTCCATTAGTGAGAAATTCCTAAGCCCTGCAGTTTTCTCCCAGTTTTTCCTAAAGATGGAGTGGAGTGAGCACTGTTACAGAAGAAAAGAGGGTTAAAACACTTGAATCAGGAGAATCATATTCAAATGCAGATGTATTTGGTTAAATGCCAGTTTACAATTTTATGGCACAGGTGGCCAGAGAAGCTGTGGCTGCCCCATCCCTTGGAGTGTCCAGGGCCAGGCTGGATGGGGCTTGGAGTGACCTGGGACAGTGTCCAGGTGTCCCTGCCCTTTGGACTTTAAGGTCCCTTCCAACCCAAACCATTCCATGATTCTCTGTCTAAAGCTGTGCTTGAAACCAGGGATAGACCTTTTCATTTCTCTCGGGTGTCACACAGGCACTCAAAGCCAAAACTGGCCCTTTGAAAAGGCTTGAGTTTCAAATTAAACTCTGTTTATTTAATAGAATAGACAAACAACCCTGCATCTTTTATCCATCCAGCCTGTGGCAGAACAAAGAGCTGTTGTACTAAACACGTTTGGGAGGAATGTATTCAGAAAAGATTGATCTGTGAAGGATTTCTCATTGGGAAAAGGTTGATGGAAAAATTAACAAAGAAAATGGTCCTTTGTGACTTTGATGATTACTTCCATGGCAGCCCTATATTTAAATTTGAACAGATGTTTAGTGTCACGCAGGCCACACTCCTAGAAAGTTTCAGGATGTTTAATCATCAGTTTCAAAGCCTTGAAACTTACAAGTTTGGTTTGGTGCTTCATTCTGCTGTGAGCTGCACAAGTAACTCCACAAATGGCCAAAAAAAATCAGCAATTTCAGTGAACATGGCAAAAAATGGGTGCTGACGAGATAGAGGTGAGATGTGAAAAATTTAGTAATTTAAATTGAAAAAGAGAGATGGAATAATAGAACAAATATATTGTTTTTTATATATATTGCCATAGCAAATGGTACATTTGATTTCTCATTCTTCAGATTAAGTTTCTAGTTCTGTTTCTGTCATCTTAGCACTTCTTGTACAAAACATGCTGCTCCTTAAAATCCCTGGATTTGGTAGCTCCAGTGAAAGCCAATTTGGGTGTGTGACAGGAACTTTAAGGGAACAGTGAATTCCTTGGATAATTCTGGCTCTGTGGTGCTCCCTTTGCAGTTTGTCCCTGACAGCAGCAGCCAGAACCAGCTGCTCTGCATTTCATGTCCTTACCCTGTGGCACCTGTCAGAGCATCACTGATCAAAACCACTTCAGTGCCTTTTCCAGGGAATGGGAATATCCTCAGTGGGAGCTGTAGAAATCAAAGCTTAGCTGTGAGCAGCACGAGGGCTCTGAGAGCATCCCAATCCTCTTCCATCACACTGCATTCTTTTGCATTTATTCTCCTTGTTCCCACACAGGGATGGTACAGCACGTTCTGCTTTTCCTGCAGGGCATTCTGCAAGCTCTGGAATTTCTGCTGAGGAGGAATTACAGACCCCGCCGCTCTTTCTACGTGGGCATTGGCCACGATGAGGAGGTATTTTCTTTCCTTGCCTTGAAATAACAACCTGTTTGCATTGCTCATGGAGGTAACAAGGCATCATTTTTAAACATTGTTTAGCTGGAAGGTCTTTCCTGTTTTTCTTGGTTCTGTGAGGAGATACTGTATCAGGCCCCAGGTCACAGTTACATGTTGATTGTTTGGCTTGCAGTGACGTTCACAAAGGGTTTGGTGTGATGAGCAAAGAGAAAAGAACACCGGAGGGTGTCACTTCAAATTCTTTTCTGCGAGGAAGGTGCAGCAGGAATCCCACTTTGGAGACAGGAAGAGCTGGGTTGAGATTCACATGGTTGTGCCAAACGATCAGGAAGAACTGGCAAAAATGTTCCAGTGGCACGGAGAGACGGGTGGGGTGGGTTTGGTTATGCATTATCAAAATATAAAGACAGAGAATTATTGATAGTTGAAATAAATAGGGCTGAAATTGCTTATCTGTGGAGTTTATAGCTCTGAGATATCATTGAAATTAAAGCAGCAATCAGTGACTCATCAGTGAGAGCGCTCCTCACCACAGATATAAATTCATCTGCTATCAGGCTATTAACAATCTCCAATTAATTTCCCTGGACAGATCTTTTAGTGTTTCTCTGGAGCTGTTCCCCAGGAGATTTCATGCATTCTTTGTGCTGTAGCAAACAGCAAGGTGTTTTCCAGTTCTGCTCCCAATGTTCTGGCTGGATCTGATCTGTTCCTCTGCCTGGATTCCACAGGTGTCTGGTCTGAAGGGAGGAAGGAAAATTGCAGCTCTGCTGGAATCCAGAGGAGTGAAACTCTCCTTCCTGCTGGACGAGGGAAGCGCGGTGCTGGACGGGATCATTGCAGGAGTGCAGAAGCCAGTGGCTATGTAAGAGTGACCACGATGAACGTGATTCATTTCCAGTCATTAATTAGTGATAAATGACACTGTTAATGTCACTACAGAATGTTTCCAAGCCATGTGGCCGTGTTGGTGCTGCTGGAGCTGCAGCAGAGGCACAAAGTGTGAGGCAGGGGCCTTTGTGTGCTGTCCATCACAGCTGTGCTGACAGAGGCAGAATGTTCCACTGAGCCCTTGCAATCATTTTAATTCTGTGCTGTAGAGCTCTGCTCACTGGAGAAGCAGCCAAGACTTCAGTCCTGCAGAGATCTCAACACTGTGTTAATGATTTGTTGTTGCTGCTTGAGTGGTTTTTGTCGTACTAAAACCAGGCAGAGTAGTTATTTTTATCTACAGTCTGTGCATGTGTGTTTGGAATTGCGTTAGTCGTTTATTTGTTAATTGATTGATTGATTGATCTATCATTGACCAGGATTGCTGTCACAGAAAAAGGTTCAATGACACTGAACTTCACTGTGGAAAAAGAGCCAGGACATTCATCCTTTCCTCCTAAGGAGACAAGTATTGGCATTCTGGCAGCAGCCATGTCCAGGTGAGAGCTTCCCTGTCACCCGATGTCAAAAACAGCCAAAAAACCTCCTAAATCACTGATCTGTGACTTCTAAAATATTTGTGTTTAGAGTCTTTCTCAAAGACCTGTTCTGTATTTGAAATTGCAGTTTGTAGCTCACTTTGAGGGGCAGAAATGCAACTCCCAGCCGAGGGACAATTGCCAGGTGTCTGCAGAATCCTTTCACTTCAGTTCTTCCAAGTGTCAGCCAATTCTTTAAGAGCAAGACAAGTGCTGTCTGCCCTAATTTACTTTATGGCAGCAGAGATTCCTTTGTTTGGGTGGCAGGATTTCTCTGGCATTTGTTCCTGCATATCCCTACTACCTCAGCTGGTAATTCTCCAAGCCAATAAACATGGAATAGAGTCATAATGTGACTGCAGAAATCATCTCTTTACAGCTCTGTGGAGATATCAAATTGGCTAAGAAATACATATTTTAGAAAAACTGAGTTTGTCCAGACATGGTGGGGTGTGTGTGCTATTTTTCTGGGTTTCCATGTATTTATAGGAGTCAGGCTTTGGGATTTTTTCAGCTGTTTTTCAAAGGAAATCTTTGCACGTGGCTGGAACACCCAGAAATCCATGGAGCTGTGCTTGCACATTTACTTACCAGGAGAGCAGAGTGTGATTGCATCTCCAATAACAGAGATATGTTTCACAAATCAAATTCCTGACAACCTTCTGGAGCAATAAGAGCCAGAGAATTGTGTTTTTACCTTTCAAATGTCGATTTGTTTTGTAGGCTGGAGCAGAATCCCTTGCGCAACCTGTTTGGCCACGGGCCAGAGCTCATGACTATGGAGCACCTTGCAGCAGAGGTGAGGAGAGAAGCAGGATTCCATTCCCACATTTCCATGAGAGTAACCCAGTGATGAATTTAGAGCACACTTCTGTGGAAAGGATAAAAAAGCTGGCCTTTCTCCCAGATTATTGTTTCTGCTGAAATTGTTTCAGCCATATTGAAATGAATCCACTGTGCTCTTGACAAATAAAAACTTTCTGATGTGTGGTTTTATTTCTTCCCCTTAGTTCAGGTTTCCTCTCAACGTCATCATGAGCAATTTGTGGCTGTTTTCACCTATTGTCAGCAGGTAAGAAAAGAGATCCTTGATAAACATCCCCAGCCTCTCACCCTTAAAAGATGAAGCCATTTCTAATCTTGCCAGGAAATCAGTTATTTTATGGTTTAAATAATTTGGTGTTTTCCTGTTATTAACCACTTGGTTAATTGAATAAGCCATCATTCATCTTATTGCCTGTGGAATTATGGTGCTTATCTTTTAGCAATATTCAACTTCTTTGAAAATTTTTGTTTGTTTGTATTTTTGTAGAGTCCTTGCCTGGAAACCTTCCACCAATGCCTTGATTCGAACGACCACCGCAGTCACCATGTTTAATGCAGGGATCAAGGTGCTTTCCCTGGGATTTTTCTCCATGTAATTATGATGAAACAATTAGGACATTTAATTTCCAGCTGTTTATATCCAGTTATAAGATCAGTGTGGCCCCTGTGTGTCACCACAGTCTCATTCTTACCTCAGGCGTGGCTTGGATTTGGCTACAGTTGAAAATCACTTCCTTTCAGAAGTATCTGATCTCTGCCCACCACTGTTAAAATTGTTAATATTTTAGGATAGACAAGAAAATGTGGTTTCTGTATAATCCTACAAAGTATCAATGGCAGTATTTGAAACTGTCACAGTCACAAACACAACCCAGACGTTTGTAGCACAGGTCTGGTGTTTGCCTTAAGTGGGTTAAATGTGCACCTTGGACTGAGAGATAACAGCTGCTGCCTGATACAGCCAGATCCTGCCCTGATAAGGAGGTGGAGCTGTCAAAAAATGTTGGAGCCCTGGAAAAGAAACTGCCTGTGTTTGGTGTGTCCCTGAAAAAAATCTGTGACTGAAAGGCATCACTGGGCAAGAAGAGATGCAGTGGCTGAACAGTGACACGGAGTGGCCAGGAGGGAAGTGACACCCTGGTTCCTTGGGGTTTTTTTCTAAGATTATGCATTTTTTTTGTTTAACAAAGTTGTAAATATTCAGTCTATAGATGAGTTATGTGTTCAGTAGCAATCATTTTTTAAGCAACTCACATTTACCCAAATATGAAACATGTAACATGACAATGAGGTAAAAACAGCGCTTAAAAAAAATCCAAATAAAATTTCAGAATTTCTCAGTATAACTTTTCTGAAGGGAGAGGGCTTAGCTCAAGATAAAAACTTCTATATAAGGGCTTCCTTCATTTTTTTTGATTTGATGAATATTTCTTCGTGTATTTATCTGCATTTTAGATAAGATTTACAGTGTTTTAACACAGAAAAAATGTCACTCTTGGTGGAAACAGCGAAGCATCTGAGGCCTGCAGTTGTTTGAACAGTTCTGAGTTTGCAGTTGGATTTTATTCTGATTTTAACTTCCTTTTAAACTTTGGTCCTTCCTTTTTTCCAGGTAAATGTCATCCCTTCCTCTGCGAGAGCCACGGTGAATTTCCGGATCCACTCGGCCGAGACGGCTGCTGAGGTACCCCTGATCCAGATCCCAGCAGTGTTTGTGCCAGAGAGCACATGGATCCTGTGTGACTGGGGAATGGGAGCATTCAGGTCTGGGACCTGTGGGAGTTTGGGAATCCTGCACTCTTCAGGAGGTCTGTCAGGCCTGTCCTGCCCAGGGCAGCTGTGAAACGCTGTCAGTACAAAACATCTTCCCTCCCCAAGCCTTTGCTGGAAGTTTCTCCCTCTGGAAGCTTTTTCTGGATTATTTGGATGCCATAACTTCCAAGAGCAGCAGGCTGAGCACCTGCCTTTCAGGCCTGGAGAGGTTCAGGAGTGCCTTGAGACAGTGATGTGCATCAGATTAAAATATTCATCAGAAGTGTCAGCAATCAGCTCAGAAGAGGAAGAGAGACTGACACAGTTTCAGTGTGTATTTGCAGCCACAAGTGACAGTTCACAGACAAATGTTTTCTGGAAAGCTGAACATCTGCTGATGTCTCTAAGGGCTGTTTTCTCATTTCTTGTGCTCTTTTTATCTCTGTGTTTCACCCACAGGTGCTGGAGACAGTCAGGAACACCATTGCTG
The DNA here is from genome assembly GCA_013398115.1 of Falcunculus frontatus. Classification (NCBI taxonomy): domain Eukaryota; kingdom Metazoa; phylum Chordata; class Aves; order Passeriformes; genus Falcunculus; species Falcunculus frontatus. The sequence goes on from VZRV01009000.1 coordinate 65,738, forward strand.
ATGACAGAGTGAGGATCGATGTGGTGGAGGCCTTTGACCCCCTGCCCGTCAGTCCTTGGGATGAGCAGACATTTGCAGTCCATATTTTTCAAAGAACCATCCTGGACATTTTCCCAGATGTTGACAGTGTAGTCCCAGGTAACAGCAGGCACATGATGATTATTGTTTCCTCTTCTGTTTTTCCTTCCCCCAGCACTGCCTTGTTTCCATTTGCTGTGTACTCCTCCACCCCAGCTGTTAACTACTGGAAACAGCTGTTTTTTCCTCTTTTTATTCCGTTCCCTCTTTATGCTTTAAAAGTTTTAATGTTGTTTTTTTAGTAGTGGAAGTAAAAAAGCAAACAGGAAGCTGACAGAAACAATGAGCCTTGAATTGGGCTCTCTGCACATACAAAGGAATCTCTTCAGGGAAGAAAGGAATTGTGAGGGAGAGGAGGAGGAGGTCTTCTTGCTTTAGTTCTTCTTTTATTGTTTTCATAGCTGGCAAAACCATTCCTGCTTTTCTGTATTGTTCCTTATGATCCCAGCCCCTTCCCTTTCTTGCAGCTCCTTCCTAGCTCTGTAGCTGTTGGATTGCAGTTTGAAACTTAAATTTTTGGCTAGGCTGAGTGTCATGGCTGTTCTTAGGTTGAGTTGTGTGTCCAGCTCCTGTTCCTGAAGGAGAGAATGTTCTCCAGGATGCACCAATCAGCATTTCCAGTGATGCTTTTGGTGCAGGCAGTGGTTATACAGAGCTGTTATCAGATGCTTTTCCTCTCTCCTGGGGAAAGGTGGGTCATTTTCGAAATTCCAGTTGTTCCTCTCCTGCAGAATAAACCTGGGGTTTGTTTTCCAGGCACGTGCATTGGAAACACGGACAGCAGGCACTTCACCAACGTCACCAATGCCATTTACAGGTTCAACCCTCTGCTCCTGAGACAGGATGATCTCCCCAGGTACTGAGCTCTGCACCTGGGCAGCTCTTGGGGTGGGCCCAGGGAAAGAGGAGATCCATGTGCAGCGGGCAGAGGGAAACCCAGCCTTGTGTACCTTGGCCTCTGTCAGGCCACCCATTTCCTGCAGATTTGGGTGCTGCACGAGCAGGAGATGGAAATGACCCTGGGACAGTGTCAGCCCTGCTCTTTGTTCCTTCAGATGCAGGCAGGACTCATTTGGGTGTTTGATTCAGTGGTTCTGTGGAGCTGAGTGGATCCTCTGTGTGCTGCAGCAGTGTGAGAGGTGTTCTTCTGGCAGTTGGCCTTGTCCAGGAGATTCATCCATATATTTGGACACTTATCTCTCTGAATTGATGTGCTCCTTAAAGCTGGAAATTTCCTGAAGCAAAGTGATAACATCATCTTGCAAGGGATTGTTTGCTTATTTAGATTTCTCATTTTATTGAGGTGCAGATGATGCAGGAGTTGAGTGTTCTGGCTGTACGGGACAGTGACAGAAATGGCCAAGAAATGGGCCATTAGGATTTTTTCCAGACTTAGTTGTTGGGCTCTGAGCCTTTGAGTCAGTAGATTTGGGTTGGTTACAGTGCAGTTTTTGGTGTATATTGCTGTGGTTTTATGTTGTGCACTGCTTTATGAAGTCAACAGCCAAGCAGGGTGCTGGGTGTGTGCAGATGGATCAGAAATTCACCCTGCACTGAAAAATGTCCTTTTTCTTTCAGGATCCATGGGTTGAATGAGAGAATCTCTGTTGAGAATTATGAGAAACAGGTGGAGTTCCTCTTTCAGCTGATCAAGAACTGTGACATTGAGACACTTCCAGAGCCTCACGCCAACTCCCACGAGCTGTGAGAGAAATCTGGGAAGAGCAACTGCTCAGGTGGACTCTGGGACACGGGGCTGAAGATGCACTTGTGTGTTGTGTATTGAGCAACAGCTGGAATTTGGGGAGTTTTTTATATTGTGGTTTACACACAGATGGAAAAAGTGCTGGTTGTGTGGTAGGAACCTGGCAAAACCCAACAAATAACCCTGATTTCTGCTCTCCATGGTCTGATGTGCAGCCATGAATCTGTCACTAATTTTTTTCAGCACTTAAAGCCTCTGAAATTGATAATCACTAAAAATCTAAGTTCTAATCAGCAGTCACTCACCAGGAGAAGGTGAATCATCCTGTCTGCTTTTGACAAACTTGTTTTTTATGGGGAATGGATCTTTCTCAGGTGAGGTGTCTGCCAGAAGCTCACGTGGAGGGTTTTGTGACGTGGTGGAAGGCTTCCTGTCACTGGTACAGTCACACTGAGAGGTTCTTGCACTGCTGCTGGGTTTTGGCTGCTTCCCAGGGCATTCCCAGGGGATTCTCCCAGGCTGCTTCCCAGGGGATGCCCTCACCAGCATCCGTGGTACTCTGAACCAGTGTCAGTGTTCACTCCCATGGCTGCACTGATTTCTCACTCTGTTCTAAGGTACTCCACAAGTTCTGTGTTGTTGTAACTGATGAGGTGCTGAAAACCTTCCTTCCCATCTTTTCAGTGGTTGTTTTTTCCCCTCCCTGACTCGTGGTGTGGCTCAGGGTCTGTTGTGCAACTGGGTGTCAGAATAAGGGACTGCAGCTTTAAAAAAGGAATTAAATCCCTGTTGTCTGCTCATCCCTTTTCTCTCTGAATCAGTCCTTGCAGTTCATGCTTCTCCTTTGCTCTTCTGAGAACTTGATTGGGAAAGATGTGCAGCCCTTCAGTTTCTTCCAGTTCAGGGGGATCAGAAGTTTGTTCCTTCACTGCCAGTGCAGGTGCTTTCCACTTTCCTGCTGCCTCAGTTTTTTGGGAATCCTGGGGTAGGCAGGCCATGGATGTTGGCTCTGCTTCATCTTGCACTTCTTGCCTACCTTTGACAGCACTAAAGGGTTCAGCACTCTTTTGGCCTCGACAGTTGGGCTTACCAGTATTAATTAGACAAATAATTTATTTAATCAGTTAATTAAATTAATTCCATAAATAAATAGTTAACAAAGTGATGTTAGCCAAAGAAAAGCCTGGAAGCTGCTGTGTGACACTGACAGTCTCTGTGCTGCAGGGCCCAGTGCAGCTCCTCCTGCTGCAGAGATGTGTGTCTGTTTTTCAGAACTTAAATTATGCACTGGAATGGGTGGATGTTCTGCTCTAAATTCATACTGTGAAATGTGCTGGAATGTACAGGAAATACCCTGAAATGTATCCTGAAAAACACTGATGGAACTGTGATTCCAATTCTTTCCGTTCACCGTTCTCTTATTTATTTGCAGTCTGATCTTATCACTGTGGCCAGAGGGCTACAACTGTATCACCTACTGAATAATTGAAACAAAACTGACATTTTCATCTAATAAAACAAGGAATGGGAATTCTTTTCTGATGATTATTTAATCTTTTTATGTCGCTGTGTAATTGCAGTCACATTTCCACACCTGAGCAATCCATAAAGTTTCCATCAAAACAAACCCACCTATTTTCCATCCAGCTTTCATCTTTGCCCCCTCCCTGGTGCTCCCTTTTCTACACAAAATCAGCTCACCCTGGCCAGGCATTATTGGGCAGTAAATAGTTTGCATCTTTTCTGGTTTGCTGCACTTTGTGTGTGTTCCCTCCCGTCAGGGATTTGTTCAGCCACGTGTCTGCAGCTCTTTTGTGGAGGTGTCGCTGCTCCTGCAGCTCCTGTTTGCAGGCACAGCAAAACTGATGTGTCAGGGCACAGCCCTGAATGAAACAGCCCTGGGAGTGGGAGGTGCAGAGAAGGGGTTGTTGTTGTTGTTTTTTTCTCTGGCAAATCTCTGTAAAACTGAGTTTAAAGCCTTTGCTTTGGCTATGGCTGTATGGGGTCAATATTGTTAAACACCTGATGGTTGTGCTGCCAGTCAGAGGGACCTCAACAGGCTGGAAAAATGGGAAAACAGGGAAAAAATGAGAAAAAAAGTCTCATGAGAGAGCGCAGGTTGTGAAAATCCTAACCTGGGCCATGCTGTTGTGGTGTGGAAGGAGGGGTTTGTTGCCTCTTGTACCACCAAATGAGTCCTAAGAACATAAAACATCCTTTATGTTTTGTAATCTCCCAGCCAAAAATCCCTCACCTGTGTTTGGGTGAGGATTGTTTCTTTAAAAGAAGAAGAAGATTCATTTTGCTGCTGAAGGAAGAGTGAAGGGCAGAGGGTGCTGGGAAGGCAGGGCTGGGTTTGGCAGCTCCTGTGTGAATGTGTGCCACGAGATCTGGCTGGGGCAGCTCCTTGCAGAGCTCATTAAGTGCTGCTCATCAGCCAGGGCTGGGATCTTGTGGTGCTCAGCAGAGCTTTGCTGCAACCTCAGAGTCCACTGAAGTGCTTTAAACAGACCTTGTCTTGAAGGATCCACTGGGGAAACAGCACATTCCCATCTCTGCTCATTTTCTGATGATTTTCTGTGCTTTTTCCATGGGGCAGCTTTGCCTTTGTGTTCTTAAGCCTCTTTATTTTATCCCATTTGCTGCCAGGTCGTGGTTGTGTGACACCATTCCAGAGAGTCACTCAGTGGTTTGGTATCTGCACACACCTCCTGACAGAACAGGTCTCTTCCCACCCCGTTTCACTGTTCCCAGGAGATGTTTCTGGGAATGTCTCTCTTCCTGAGTGGTGTGTGGAGTCTTAGTGCACCACATAAATAATGTGAATAACATGAATGATGCCTTTTCTGTTAAGATCCCCTCCAACCTTGCACGGTGTAAGCAGTTACTTGATAATGCCAAGCACGTCATGAAAACACAGATTAATGACTCTGGGAGCTATTCTTTTTGTGTTGTAGTGAGTCACTGAGCCTCGAGCGTGGAGAGCAATTACCTCTGACTCAGAAGGAAGGAAGAGCCTGATTTTCTGCTCTGAAGGCAGGTAACTCAGTCCCACTGGCAGATATGATTTGAACACTGTGTTAGTTCAATTCCAGCATATGTTATATCCACAGTCATTTCCTTTTTTCCCTGCTTTTCCCCAGGTCTACAGCGTTGACATTCTTGGTCCAGCACTGACTCCAGGTGAGGTGTGTGCAGTTGTCCAGCCTGCTGTGGGCCAGCTGAGCTGGGGCCACATGGCCCTGCTGCACCCTGGAGAAAAGGTCACATCCCACACCTGCATTTTCTAAAGAAAGCTCTGTTGCTGGGCTCTCTTTTAACAGAACTTGGTTTATTTTCAGCCCCAAGTGGCCGTGGGGAGTTGAGGCACTGAGCTGGAGGAACAAGGTGTTTACAGAGTCGTTTCCTCCAGCTTTGCATATGACACTTGGGTTCTTGGCTCCTCTTTTGCCATTTCATTTGATATTCCACGGAGCTGCTGAAATCCATTTTCTCCAGCAGGTGCTGTGAAAACTTCCCTGTGTCAGTGCTGGGGAGGAACACTTCCACTGAGGGATCTGGAGGCTGCTCAGCCACAGCCTGGGGTGCCCTTTGCTGTTAGAGAGGAGCATTCTTCACCTGCAGCTCAGCCTGTGACCCTGAATTCTCTGGTTTTCAGTGATCTTCAGGCTGCTGCTTGAACCCTGCACAAATTTTTGCCAATCTATTCAGTCCTTGCTGGTGCTCTGGAACTTTCCCAGACATTTTTGTCCCTTCAGTCCCCAAATTCAGGCTCTTGCATCAACCCTTTAAGGACGTGCTGCTGCGAGGTCTCTACAGCACTCTGCCACCATCTCAGTGGTGCAGAAGTGCTGCCCAGGGAAGGATTTTCCCAGCTGAGCAGCTCAGGGAGGGCTGTGTGACACTGGAGCAGGGGCTTGGCTCGGCTTTCCGGTCCCACAGCTTCCCGGGGCAGCGGGAGGCAGAGATAAAGGGCTCAGCGTGGTGGGGAAGGGAGGGCCCTGCTCCCTGCAGATCCCTCTGCTGATCTCAGAGCTGATTTCAGAGCTGTGGTGGGGGGCCCAGAGGAAGCTGCAGTCACTTCTCAGCAGGAAGGAAAATGACCACATGGAAGGGTGGTTAGAGCAGGGGGCGGGGGACAAAGGGAAAATGCTTTTTGGCACTCGGGGATTTGCCATGGGGCTGGTCACAGCCTGGGCAAGGGGTTTTACAAGCAACATTCAAATCATGCAGCTTTTCCCAGGGTGCTTTTCATGCCTCTTTTAATTTATATTTGTAATCCAGCACAATGGTGGGGTTTATTGAGCCCTGTGAATACTCAGATCACTTGAACACTGTGCCTGGTCTTGCACCACAGAGATGATCCCGTGGAGGGGCCTGGGTCAGTATTCTGGATCTGATATCCTTCCAGTTGGATTTCTAAATGTTGGTACTGCGGGAGTGCCTAGTTCTATGTAAACATGTTAATCCAAAGTCTCTGGGATTTTGGGAAGCGAGAGGGTCTTGATGGAGTGAGATAGGGGTGAGTTAAGACATTAATGTGTATTTTTTTATCATCAGTCTCTGGTCTGGCCAGCCTTGTGATATCAGTGCTTTCTTCAGCCTAATTCTGAATATAAATGAATTCCCTCACAGCCTGTAACCGGAACAAAGCTGACACGTGAGGCACATCCCCAGTGGCTCCATGACAGGTGTCCCTGTCCCTGCTGTCCCACCGGATCCGCTGACCTTGTGGAACACAGGAAAGCCAGACCCAGGTGCTCTCACGTGGCCAAGAGCCCCCGGGAGGGACCCAGGGGCTGAGCAGTGTTTGTCACAGCACGTGGGGGACACAGGAACACAGCTGGGAGCAGTGGTCACATGGACCTTGGAAAAAAAGGATGGAGATGGGCTTGTTTGCTTCCAGGCTGGCAAAACAGAACTTCCTGGATCTGCATTTCTCCCCCAGCTCAGGGCCAGCTGCTGACGTTGTTGCCTGCCCTCGTGAGCTGCTTTGCTCTGGAGTGACATCTGAAGGGGCAAGTCCTGCTCCATGACCTGCTCAGGTTTGTTTTCCTGCTGAGATTCCTGCTTGTGAGGAGTTAAGAACCCAGTTCCTTCAGGATCCTTGGTCAGAAGCAGCTGGGACCCCATTTAGTTCTGTGACAGGCAGTGGTGGAGCCAGGACAGGGGGCAAAGGCACCTCTCAGGGCACTGACACCTCAATATTAGGATTTTTTGAGTGACTTTGGCCAAACCCTTTTATTCTGCTGGATTCTCCTGTGGAAGGGCCATTCCTGAGTGCTGGCCCAGAGCTGGGCAGTTCCAACAGTGCCAGAATCACGTGGCTGCTGTAAAACACATGGGCACAACATTCCACGAGACATTCCATGATCCAGCACAGCTCAGTGGTCAACTCCTTCCTTTCCAAACATTTCTGTTGCCTTTCGTACCTGCTCCCTGCAATTGGAAACCCATTTCCTGCCCTTTCATCCTCTGCTTTTTTTGATCTCAGCCTCGCTGGTGGGGGTTTTATCTATTTCTGTTTTCTTGTCTCAGGCAGCTTTTGTCCCCTCACTTCCACTTCCTGAGCCTGCAGCTGGGGAGCAGCAAGGTCACATTTGGGTGCACGTTGTTTTTGAGGAGCTGAGGGAAGAATGGAGGCTCCGGGGGTAGGGATGGATTTTCCAAGTCAGGAAGGAAAGATGAAGGTGGAAGCAGAGCCTCACAGCCAGGATTGTTTGGACAAAAAGGAGAACAGAGGCCGGGCTGGAGGCAGGGTTTGGAACTCCAGTCCCAGCTGGAGTGTGGAAGTTGGCTGTGGCTGTAGTTGAGATGTGTCTCTGGGTGTCTCAAGAAGTCTCTTTGCTGGTGGAGGTCCTGAGAAGGAGTGAAAGGACCCCAGAGGCTCCTCAGCCCTTGAAATCCCAGAATCCCAGGATGGTTTGGGTTGGAAGGGACTTTAAAGCTCGTCTCATTCCACCCCCCTGCCATGGCAGGGACACCTTCCATTATCCCAAAGTGCTCCAAGCCCCATCCAGCCTGGCCTTGGACACTGCCAGGGATCCAGGGGCAGCCACAGCTTCCCTGGGCACCCTGTGCCAGGGCCTACCCACCCTCACAGGGAGGAATTTCTTCCCAAAATCCCATCTATCCCTGCCTTCTGGCAGTTTAAATCCATCTCCCCTTGTCCTGTGACTCTCTGCCCATATAAAAAATCCCTTATCAGTGCTGCTTTCTCTTATCATCTATCCTGTTCTGCTCCACATGTTCCAGTCATCCTCTTCTCCCAAAGCATCAAATATTTCAGGAAAACACCTCTCTGTGCCCAATTCTTGATGGGAGCAGACAGAACCGAAGCAGCAGAGCCCAGAACTTTGGGTCCCAATGGATCCCTCACTGCCACTGCCCAAAACTGCTTCAGTTTCCTTCAGAAATGAAGTCACCAGCTCCAGGCACACTCAATCCCTGTATCCATGTGGGAATGTGGCTCTTGTGCTGCCCTCCCCTTTCCCCCCACACACATTCCTGTGTCACAGCCACCCTCATTGGCCCAGAACCTGTCTCCAAGGCCTGGAGCTGGGGCTCACGTCATCACCCTGAGTAATAACTCGCTGCTGACTGTTTCCTGGGAGGAAAGGAAAGGCAGGAAGGAAAAACAACTGGTCAAAATTTCCACTGATGACCAAAAAAAAAAAAAAATAAAGGGGAAATAAAAGCGAAGCATGAATCAGAAGAGCTGGTTTCATTCAGGAACACAGAATTCTACAGAGCAATGAGGACCTGACCTCTGTAGCAGGAGTTTTTATGCTCTTTATTTATTTGTCGTGGGACACTCTGACATAAACAGGCAGCGTGTACGTGACAATATTCCTGACCTTTTGTCCCGAGCTGCAGCAGCCTGGCAGAGGCCTGAAATCCAGTGGGTACCACTGAGCACCTTGGTGCTCCTTGGCCTGGATCCAGCCGTGTCTCCCTGGATGGAGGGGTCCATGGAAGCACCCCTGGGGCTGGGATCACGGGGCACCTCTGGCCACCTGTGAACCCCCTGTCCCCAAGGGGGGGATCCCAGGCTCTTCGTGCCTTTTCTTCAGCATCACGGCCCAGGTGAGAGCAGGTAAAGCCACGGGGGGAGAGGATGGAGGGATGGATGGAGGGATGGAGGGATGGATGATGGATGGAGGGAGGGATGGAGGGAGGGATGGATGGATGGTGGGTGGAGGGAGGGAGGGCGGGGG
>VZRV01009000.1:75683-92257 GCA_013398115.1 Falcunculus frontatus
AGGTGGCGGCTTGCGGGGCTCTGCGGGCGCTGCGGCAGCTCCGGCGCTGCGGCAGCGGGAGGCGGGGGGCGCGGGGATCGTGCTGCGGGTCCCTTTCCTGGGTGCCCCTTTCCTGGGTGCCCCTTTCCTGGGTGCCCCTTGCAGAGGGCGGCTCTGTCCCCGCATCCCCCGGCACAGCCCCTGGGGGTGCCCGGAGCTGTGGGAGAACTCCCAAGGGATAGTTGGGGGTACGGCGAAGGCTGAACCTCAGCATCTGTTGGGGAAAACGGATCGAGCTGCCTGTGCGGGCTGCCACGGGACCCGACGGAAAATCTGCTTTCCTCCCGTGTGTTTTAGGTGAAAGACGAGTTCTTGGAAAACCACGTTCAATCCCAGGCTGCCCAAATGCCAGCCCCCACCCTGCAGCCTGCCCAGCTCCGTCAGTAACCTTAACTGGGGACCTGCTGTTACTCTGAGTAAGAACTGTGCTTGCCTCGTGCTGCTGGGTGAGAAATTCTTCTGGGGGAGGAGGAGGACGGCAGTGACACTTGAAGCCTGCTGGAATCGCTGGCTGTTCTGGCGGAAAGCCCACAGGAACCTTTAGACTGGAATTCTGCAGAGGGACAATGCCACTGGAGGAAGTGGCAAAGCCCTGGTAGCGAGAAGAGCCTGAGTGGGATCATCTCTAAAAGCCTCTCCTTCAGTGTTCCTTCAAGCTTCTGCGTTCTTTGCTCCATCTGGTTTTCCCTCTGCCCCATCACAGCGCCCGTGCTGCTTGGAAAAAAACTGGGAGAAGATGCACTAAAGCGTCACACATCAAGGCAGGAAAGCTTGGATCCTGCCCCGGTGGCTGCTGCTGCTGCTCCACACAGCGCTGGAGAGGAGGAGAAGCAGAGGGAATTGCTGCCATTCCCAGCTCCTGCCGTGTCCCTGCTCGCTCCGTGCTCGGTGTCCCCCATCCCTGGACGCTGCTTGATGGGGATCTCTGCTGCAGGAGCAGGCTCTGCACTCCCGGGTGGGCGAGCAGGGCTGGCAGAGATCACTCCTAGATGCTGGAAAGGCCGTGTGGATAAGCTGCTGGCAGAAGATCCCTTCTGGAACAGCTGCTGGCTGTAGGCCCACCGAGCCAAGGGTCAGGAGAGCCTGTCCTGCAGCATGACTTCCAAGCTGGAGCAGAAGGAGACCCCCCAGGCCAACGGGGCCGTGCTGCCCATCGTGCCCGGGGACTGCCTCGCCAGCCCGGAGCGCGGGCAGCGCCCGGAGCCCTCGGATTTCCTGGGGCCCGATGGCACCGGGGTGGAAGTGGTGGTGCTGGAGTCCCGTGCCAACGCCAAAGGGGTGAGGGAAGAGGATGCCCTGCTGGAAAACGGCAGCCAGAGCAATGAGAGCGATGACACCAGCACGGACCGGGGTCCCGAGCCCTCCTCACCCCTCAAGGAGACCTCCTTTTCCATCGGGCTGCAGGTCCTCTTCCCGTTCCTCCTGGCAGGCTTTGGGACGGTCGCTGCTGGAATGGTGCTGGACATTGTGCAGGTAAGGGTTGGTGCTTCCCTGCCCCGGCCCTGGCCTCTGGATCCTGCCTCTGTAGATCTTGGCTTTATGGAGTAATGGAATGCCAAGGCTGGCTCAGCAACAGGGAAAGGGGGGAAACAGTTCCCTGCTGTGCTGGCTGGGGAGGTGGGGAGCCCTCGGGGATGTGTGGAATGAGGGAGGGAGAGGTCGAGGGAACCCCTGCCCAGCTGTGGCTCAGAGGAGAAGGTGCAGCCAAACGCTGCTGCCTGGGAGCTGAGAGCACTCTGTGCATCACAGCTGGAGATAAATCCCTTCCCTGGGTGACATCCCAGCCTCAGGTTCTGGTTCGTCTTGTCCCTTTCCCACCTTGGGTGTTTGCTGTGCTGTTCCAGGCTCGTGCCAGCCAGGTTAATGTTTCTCTCCGTGTGTGCCAGATCGTGTGGCTCATTCCAGAGCTTCCTGCACCTCTTCCTTGTGCTCTTGAAGCATCCAGGGATGACAGGGCTAATGGCGTGTCCCTCCTGAGAGGGCTGTGGAGGTGATTTTTAGGAAGGGCCAGCAGGGAGCTGGCAGTTGCCTCTGGATGAAAACCAAGGTGTTCCCCGTGGCAGGTGAGGCCGTGGGAACCTGACAGCCTGGCTGTGTTTCCATGTGGGAATGGTGCCTTTGCAAACTGAGGCTCCTGTGCTGGTCTCCACCACGTTTCCCAAGCGTGCCTGGCAACAGATCAGCTTCTCCTTTGCCCTGAACACCAGGCTGGGCAGAGCCCATTCCCACCCTTGAGGCACAAAACCAGGCTCATCCAGGGGTTTGTGGGACTCCCTGGATGGGGACGCAGCCATTTTGGAGCTGTGGGCAACCAGAAATGCTCAGCTTGGAGCTGCTTCGTGTGCTGGGTGAGGTAAACAAGCCCTGCTGGTGTGGGCAGAGCGAGGCTCCAGTGTCAGCCCCGTGTGCTGCTGGCAGCTGGGATCAGCCCAGCCCAGTGCCAGGAAGTCAGAGGGGGTTTTTTTTTGGGATTTGTGGGTGGTCAGGCAGACACTCCCCGTGCCCAGAGCAGCAGTTTCCCTGCGTGCCTGTGTGCTCTGGTCATCCTTGGCCACATCCTTGGCCTCTCTCGGTGGAACCTGTGGGCAGAGCTGGGAAGTGACTCCAAACAGGAAAGGCCGGACGGGGTGAATTAATCCGGGAGAGATTTACCGGAATGGTTTTCTGAAAAAGACACATTTCAAGCATGTTTTCCTTTCACAAGGTCCCTGCAAACCCGTGCCTGGCTCTTCTGGAAGTTGCCCAGAGCAGTTTGAACCCAGCCTAAAGTTTTTCCTGGAGGAGGCACAGCCCCTGTGGCCAGGCAGGGCCAGGAGACTGCGGCTCAGCCCTGTGTTCTCCTGCCTTGATTTTTATGGCCTTTAGGAAGAAAACTTTGTCATTCCCGTGTCCCACAGCAGCTCAGCGTGTGGCTGGGCAGCCTGTGCTGCCAGCAGCTCTAGCTGGGGATTAAATGAGCCGTGGAAATGCCATAGGGTGGGGAAGGGGGATGGGAAGCTGGGCTGGCTCGGCACCAGGGGCTGCTCCTGGGGGCTGCTCCAGAGGCTCAGGGATGGAGGAAGGAGCGTGTGGAGCTGCAGCCCCATTGCTGGGATGGCTGGGGGCAGCTGGAGGGCTCTGTGCCCCCCGTTCTGGGTCAGCAGACTGATGATCCTGCTGGAAGCGGTGTCCCCTCTGTGCAAACCACGCTGCCCCATTGATGTGTCCCTGGGGTTCGCCTCTCAGGAGGAGAATTTGATCTCTGGGATGGGAGAGACCCCTGGGCCAGGTACCTGGGAGTGCCCCAGCTGCTTTCTGTGTGCACTGGAGGACCCTTGGCACAATCCCCTCTCCCAGCAAAGCCCTGATTGTTGTTTTCCAGGCTCCCTGGAGGTTCTTGGGATGGGCTGGACAGGCAGCGAGCCTGGAGGGAGCTGCAGAGCAGCACCTGGGGGTTGATGTTTCTCCCAGAACCTCCAGCAGACCGAGGTCCAGTTCACCCCTCTGGTGCTGCATGGGACACACTGGGATCCTGGGCAGAGCCTGAAGGATCCTTTGTGCTGTGTTTGCCTCCCTGAAAACAGCTTATTTCTGTATTTCTGTACCTCTCAGAGGGGCTGTCACAGAGATTTTAACAGCTCCATGTCCTGAACTGAAATTCTTATTTCCTCTTCTCTTTCCCGTTTTTTTTTTTGGCTTTTTTTTGGGTTTAGGTTTGGGTTTTTTTTTTTTTTTCCCAGACTTCCCCAAGCAGCCTGGCTCTGGTTGTCCCCCTGGAGCCATGCTGTGGGCACTCCTCTCTTTCCACAGGGAGCTTTGTTCCCTGCAGGAGCCACCGAGGCCTCGGAGCCCCACAGACGCCCAGTGTTGTATAACATCTTATATTAAGAAAGCTGGCAGGAGCCCACGGGTCCTGCTCTTTGCAGCGAGCGAGCTGCTGAGCTCTGCAGAAATCTCCTTGTTTTCCTTCCCTGAAGATGCCTTTCCTCCCTTTCTCCAGGAGCAGCCCTGCCTTGCTCAGGGAGCTGCTGCTGGCACCAGTTTGCAGTGCAGCCTCCCTTTAAGTTACATTTACAAATCGTTAATTTAAATTCAGGGTTGGGACAAGGTGAGGGAGAGTTGGAACTGGTGCCTGCTCCTGCCCCCTTGAGCTCTGGGAACTCTGGAGCCTGGCTCATGATGATGTTCCTCTCGTTTGGTGGCTCTGGTGACACCCAGCTCGTCCTGCTGGGCAGTGGCAGCGTGGTGGTCACTCAGGGAGCCCTGGATGCTGCCCAGGGAAGTTGGAGTGAGGGATTCACCCACTGGACAAGCAGCAAAATCATCCCAGAGTCTCCTAAAAATAGACTGGGGAGAGCCTCAGCTGCTCCTGGAGGTGTCTTAAGGGAGGCACAGCCTGTGCTGGGTGAAGAATTTCAGATTATTCTCTCAGCACTGAGCTCAAATCACACAGAATCCCAGAATTTAGGCTGGAAAATCCCTCCAGGATCATCGAGCCCAAGCTGTGCCTCATCCCCACCTTGTCCCCAGCCCAGAGCACTGAGGGCCACGTCCTTGGACAGCTCCAGGGATGGGGACTCCAAACCTCCCTGGGTGACCTCAGGAGCCTCATCCTCCAGCAGGGAGAGGGCTGTGGTTGTGAAATAGCTCCGAGATTTTATCTTTGTCCCTGAGAGCGTGGCCAGCTTGGCAGAACATCCCAGATGGTTTAGGTTGGAGGGACCTTAAAGATCATCCCATTCCATGGCAGGGACACCTCCCACTATCCCAGGGTGCTCCAAGCTCAGTCCAACCTGGCCTGGAAAACTCCCAGGGATGGGGCAGCCACAGGGCAACCTGTGCCAGGGCCTCCCCACCCTCACCTTGCCCTACCAAGCTGTCAGAAAACTTTAAGGGGATTTTTATTGACTGGAAAACACCTTTTCCATTGGAAGGAAAAACGATCCCAGTTCACCCATCTCGAGCTTGCCTCCACTTTTCTCCCCGGTGATTTTTCAAGCGAGTGCAGCGTTGCAAAGCGCCAGGAAACTGCAGCTCGTTGGCTCAGAGGTGAAGGATGGAAAAACAAACTAGAAATAACTGAAGTCCTTTCTCCCAGGAAGCTGTTAGGCAGGCAGGTAGAGCGATTGATACCTGCTGCTGATGGCCTTCCTTGTCCTGCAGAGAAATCCGTGTCCCTGGTGAGCCTGGCACTGCCAAGGGGAGAGGTGAGAGCCTCACACAGGGGACATTTGCAGGCACAGAGCTGCAGAGGGACGTTCACCACGTCCAGCACTGCCCCAGCTGGGATTTTTCTGCTCCTCAGCATCCTTCAGGGAGTGTGGCAGCCAGGCAGAGCAGGAAACATGAGACATTTTGGACCCTGGCAGTAAAAGCAGGGCAGTGAGGTTTGGGTGGCTCACAGGGGTGTTTTTAAATGAGGCTGTGAGGGTTTTTGGAGTGGTTTTGTGTTTTCAGCTGCTCCCCTGTAAGGCTGCTTACCCTGCAGTTACTTGGTTTTTTTCCTAAATAACCATGGCTGCCTCTGTCCCTCATCCCAGGGGCAGCTGGGGAACCCTGGGATGTTGGGAAATGCCAGAGGAGTTGGGAAATGCCTGAGCTGACACAGGTAGCAGGGAAAGGTGGCCTCAGTGGGCTGGGGTTTGGATCCAAAAAAAAAAAATATATATATATGTATTTATATTTGCAAGACACACACGTAGGAAAGGCTCTCAACTGAGACCGACCAAACTTCAGCACTCGAATCTGCCAAAAACTGCAAGTATTGGGCAAAGCCTCTCCATCTTTCCCTGTTTTGGCCTCTGGGTGTGTAAACATTTTGTCAGTGGTGGCTCTTTGGGGGATTTTTCACTGAAAGTTGCTGGCTCAGAGCTGCTTTTTCAGCCCAGCAGGATCATGTGGTCACTGCTGCAAATGTCAGAAGTGGGAAAAGCACTGCAGAATTCCAAGTGTGGCAGCAGGGAGGGCACTGGGAGGTGCTCTCAGGGCAGTGCCAGGTGTCAGAGGTGACAATGAGGGGGTGACACTCAGCCCAGAGCAGAGCTTGCTATCAACCACGGTCATATTTAACAGTTTTATTTAATGTGCTTTGATCTTGCAGCACTGGGACGTCTTCAAGTACGTGACTGAGGTGTTTATCTTGGTTCCTGCTTTGCTGGGCCTGAAGGGGAACCTGGAGATGACGCTGGCATCCCGCCTGTCCACAGCTGTGAGTGTCCAGGGAGCTCAGGAGGGAGAGGGATACCTCCTTTGGGAGGGGTCTGTGTGTGTGTTGGAGGTGGCTGGGCAGGGCAAATTCCCGAAATTCCCCGTGTCAGTGACAACAGACACCAGAGCCTGGGGTTCAGAGTGCTGGGAAGGTGTTTCCATCCCGCTGGGCTGATGGGATTTGAAGGATTAATGGGTCCTTAAGCTTTGCTGACAGTTCACTTCATCCTGCCTGGGGGCACGGGGTGGGAGCTGGCTGGGATCCAGCTTTTCCAGCAGGAACTGGGAGCAGGAATGTCACCAGAGCAGCCTGGGGGAGGAGGGAGCCTGGGGACAATTGGAAAGCAGAGGGGAGCTCGCAGTGAGAGCTCACAGGGGGATTGACAGGCTCTTGAGGTGATGGAGATCACAGCTGGGCGTTCCTCCTGCTGGAATTCCCTCTGGTCCCTGTGGAACAGGGAGCTCCCTGTTCCCTGAGGATTCCTGAGCCCCCTGAGGGCTGGGGCAGGCTCTGGCAGCTCCTCAGAGCCCTGTGTTAGTCCAGCTGCCCATGAATTGCTCTGTGTCTCTGTGTTCTCCCTGGGAGCTGAGCAGGGCTGGAGAGGGACCCAGAGCCTCTCCTGGCAGGGACAAGGACAAGGACAAGGACAAGGACACTCCCTCCTTCTGCAAAGCATCTCCTGCCTGATGTCTTCGTGTCCCCGTGGTGGGAGCTTGGGATCTTCCACCTGCAGGGTGTTCTCTGCCTGCTGCCAGGAGGTTTTAACTCCTCTGGGCTGGGAATTCCTGAGGGGAGCCCTTGCAGGAGGCAGCCTGCTCCTGGCCTTGGCCCGAGGAGCTGCTCACTGAGGTGGAGGGATGGAGAATAAATTCTCTTTGGCTCCTTCCCTTGCTCTCAGCCTTGCCCCTGCTGCAGGAGAAGGCACGGCAGGGTTGGATTGGTCTCTCTCTCTGGATCTGCTCTCCCAGCTCCTCTCCTCTCCATCCCTGTGGAGATTCTGACTCTGCTCCTCAGGGCTCCTCTGCCCAGGCTCGAGGAGGACAAAGCTGCTGGGCCTCAGTGCCAGGGACAGAGGCTGAGCTTTGTTCACCCCTTCGCTCTGGGAAACAAATCCCTTTGTTTCATTCCCTCTCCATTGTTGGGACCATGACAGGATCCTTGCTGTCCCAGACACGGGGACCTTCTCCCTCCTGGCCCTGGCCACCTTCTGGCTGTGGGCTGCTTGGGACAAAGGCAGCGTTGGCACTTCTGTGTCCCCTCCTGGGGCTGGCAGGAGCAGCTTTGGGGAAGCTTTGGCCGAGGAACCACGCTGTGGAAAGTCAGGAATGCAGAACTTTGTCCTGGTGGCTGCAGGAGGGTCATGGGGACACCAGCACAGGGAGCACCCACTTCTGTGTCCCCTCCTGACCCTGAGCCAGGCTTTGGCTTCTGCCTTCCCTCCTCTGCTGCCTCCTTAAAATCCCAGAATCACAAGACCATTAAAGCTGCAAAACACCTCCAGGACCATCAAATCCAACCTCCTTGTGCCTGTGCCTGGTGGGACAGGAGGATCTTTGGTCCCAGGCCCATGCAGGGAGCTCCCCTCTGCCCGGAGCTTCCCGGTGTGGATCCTGAGCTCTCCCTGCAGGGAAGCAGCCTGGAGTGGTTTCTCAGACTTTGGGTTTCTAATTAGTGCTGCTTTAAGGCACCTCAGAAATTCCTTTCACAATTAAGAGGCAAAACTCCCCCATGAGTTAAAGGATTAAAATCCCATTGCCAGTGGCTACAGCCAGGTCGTGTTAATCCCAGCCTAATTGCCATGTGGCTGGAATTTTAAGGTCAGGCTTCATATGGAGCTCAAGTTCCTGTGCTGGATGTGCTGCTCCAGTCAGCTTTTTGTTGGTTTCCCCCCATTCCTTCCTCCTCTCTGCCCAGAATGATTTGCCCCAGAGATGGGGGCATCTCAGTAAAACGAGCTGGCAGCTCTCAACATATCCAGCAAGGAGAGCAGGGGGATTAATTAATCAATGATTTATGGTTTTCTTGTTTTCTTTTCCACCTGAGAGGAGGAAATGGCTGCTGTGTTGTTGTGCACGAGTTTGGTGCTGTCAGGCAGCACCTCCAACGTGCATTTCCCACTCCAGTGTTTGAGCCTCTCCCTTGTTTCCTAAGTTCATCAGCTTCTAATGATGCAAACTGGATGTAAACTTACCCCTTTTCCCATAAAGGGCCAGGAGGTGGGAGGGAGGAGCAGAGCTCGTGCCCTGCAGCAATTCCTCTGGGTTATTTTGCATCCTACGCCAGGAATTACAGCAATTTCCATCTCCTGCTTCTCCTGATCAGCATCTCCCAGTGCCAGGTGACCCCTGTGCCACAGCTTCCACGTCCCCACGTGGCACCAGCCTTGTTTGCTCAGCTTTTACCAGGAACAGGGGGCTCTGCTGCCAGCTGTGCCCCATGTGCTGCTGCTGCTCCAGCCTCTCTCAGTGTGGGAGCATCTGCTCAGGCCTCTGCACCCCTGGCCCCTCCTGCCTGGCTGACCCCGGGGGCAGCTTGACCCACTGGATGGGCAGTGGAGTGAATTCCATGAGAAATGCAGTGTGTGGCTGCAGGGGGACACAGAGACCTCGCTGCTTTTGCAGCCTTCACATCAGATTTTTGGTTGGTGTTGATTCCCCTTCACACTCCCTTTGCTGCTGAATTATTCTCCTGTAAGAGCAGAGGGTTTGAGGTCCTCCCCTGCTCCTGGCCCAGGAATTTGGCTGGTAGCAGGTGTAAAGTGCTGCCAGTCTTTAATGGTGTCGTGTTTCCTCCCACAGGCTAATATTGGCCAAATGGATACACCCAAAGAGCTCTGGAAGATGATAACAGGGAACATGGCTCTGATACAGGTGAGGAGAGGGAAGGGGAATATTTACAGCTGGTGCAAGCCCAGCTTTGGCAGTGTGGGAGGTTTAAATGCCTGGGTTTTGCTGTTCACTGTCAATATTCTGTGTCTGGTGGGGAGGCAGGTGGCACCTCTGTGTTCCCCAGCCACACTGGCCCTGCAGGTTGGACTGGGTGTTTGCCTGCTGGATTCTAATCCCCCTGAGTGGGGCTTCCCTCTTGGAATCACAGAATCAAGTCATGGAATGGTTTGGGTTGGAAGGGACCTTAAAACTCCTCTTGTTGCCATGGGCAGGGACACCTGGACACCATCCCAGGCTGCTCCAAGCCCCATCCAGCCTGGCCCTGGACAGGATGAGGCAGCCACAGCTTCTCTGAGCAACCTCTCCCCACACCCTGGGGCTGTTTTGGTGTCTTGGTGACCCTCTGGCTTTCATTTCCAGGTCCAGGCCACCGTGGTTGGCTTCCTGGCCTCGATTGCAGCCGTGGTGTTTGGGTGGATCCCAGATGGGCACTTCAGCATCGACCACGCCGTGCTGCTGTGTGCCAGCAGCGTGGCCACCGCCTTCATTGCCTCCCTTGTGCTGGGTGAGAGTCACCCCCCTCTTGTGCACCTCTTCTTAAAATATTAAGCTCCCCTTGGCCGAATCCTGGGGTTTTTTTCTCCCTCTTTCTGCCTGCAGGCATGATTATGATTGGGGTCATCATCGGCTCCAGGAAGATGGGGATCAACCCTGACAACGTGGCCACACCAATTGCTGCCAGCCTGGGGGACCTCATCACCCTGGCTCTGCTGTCAGGGATCAGCTGGGGCCTGTACAAGGAGCTGGGTGAGGAGCAGCAAAAGGCCTCTGTCTCTCCCTGGTCCTTGCTTGGGCTGCTGGGTCTGATTTCAGCCTCTTCCTCTGCCCTTGCTGTTCTTGGGGTGTGTAGGATTCCTGCTCTGGAGCTCCCTCAGTTAGGCCTAGGTCAGGGAAGGGAGGGATTGGACCTTCTGTAGCTGCAAACAGGGACCTGCAGACCTCCTCCTCTGCAGGGAAAATGCTCAGGGAGGGGTTGTCCCTTTCCAGGTGCCTGAGTGGGGCTGGAGCAGTGGGAGAAGGCAGCTTGGGATTCCCTCTGTGGTGCTGTCAGCTCCAGTTGGGGATCCTCAGGGCAGGGCTGCAGCTGGAGACTCCCAACTTCCTCCTCCTTCCCCTCCTCCTTCCTTCCCCAGCAGCCAGGACACAGGGATGTGACTCAGCCAGGTTCATCCAGGGGTGAAGCAGCACTGGGAGATCCTGCCCAGGAGTGGGAAAAGTGGGGTTGAGCAGCTGGAATTGAAGGGATCTCGCTCAGATCTGCTGATAAACAGATCCAGATGTTTTACTGTCACCCCTGTGAGCACAACTCACCCCCTGTGAGAAGGAAACACCACCGCCAGCAGAGTTCAGGCTGGCCTGGCCCAGGTTTCCCTGCCCTTCCTGGAGCTCCTGAGCTCCAGATTTCTCTGCTTTTTCCTCCCCTTGACTTCTCTGCTTCTTCTCCCCCCTGCCCAGAGAGCAAAGCCTACGTGAACCCCTTGGTGTGCGCCTTCTTCATCTCCCTGCTGCCCATCTGGATCGTCATTGCCAAGAGGAATTCTGCCACCCGGGAGGTGCTGTACTCGGGCTGGGAGCCCGTCATCATTGCCATGGCCATCAGCAGGTGGGACTGTCCCTGTCCCCACACACAGCCTCACTCATTGTCATTGTTCCAGCACTGACCTGATCTCCCCCTGCAGCGTCGGGGGGCTGATTTTGGACAGGACGGTGTCGGATCCCAACTTTGCTGGGATGGCAGTTTTCACACCCGTCATCAACGGTGAGTTCCACCCCACCCTGGGGCTGCAGCAGCTCCTGGCAAACAGTGGAATTGTCTGGGATTTCAGGCAGGTTAAGGGCAATGATTCTCTTTTGGGGTGCCAGGGGCACACAGGTTTGGCTGCCCCTGTGTCACCCTTTCACTGAAGGGTGACAGGCTTGGCAGGCTGTTCCCTAAAAAAACCACATTTCCAGGGACTTCTCCATTTCCTTATTCCTCCTGTCTGGTGGAACAGCCCCATCTTCCAAAGTATTTGCTTTGTGGCACCTGGCAATGCGAAGATTTGTATTTGCACCCTGGAGTCAGGAAATCCAATTGATTCTGGTATAAAGTTTTCACCTCCTTTCTGCCTAATGAACCAGGAAAACTCATTTTTTAATTGTTTTTCTGCAATAGGTGGAGTTAATTCTGAGCCAGTGCATCTTGTGCTGGTGGCTTTCACAGTTTCACTGTGAAAAAGAATAGTTTTGAACTTCCTGTGTCTGTTTCGGTGCCTGACTCATCATTTTTGTTTCACATATTTCTTCCACCCCGAGCTGCAGTTACAGAACTGCTTCAGCTTCACTCGGGGGCCTGAGGGGGAAAGCTGCAGCCTTGTCCCAGCTCCTCACATCCTGCAAAAGCGGAATTGGGGTCAGAAATAACATTGTCCTACATAATTCCAGCACCTGGCACTTCCAGACCTTCAGGAGCTTTTGGAAGTGTCTGGGACGTCACCTGAGTGCTGTTTGTGCCCTGCAGGTGTGGGTGGCAACCTGGTGGCAGTGCAGGCCAGCCGCATCTCCACCTACCTGCACATGAGTGGGGTGCCTGGAGACAGCCCCGAGACAACCCCTCGGAAGTGCCCCAGCCCCTGCAGCACCTTCTTCAGCTCAGGTACCCTGGGCAGCCATGGGAGTGCAGGGCTTGGTGCCAGCTGAGCTCCCTGGGGCAGGGGTTGGTGCCAGCAGAGCTCCCTGGGGCAGTGGCTGGGGCGTTGTCACAGCAAAGAGGGGGCCCAGCCCTGCTCAGGGGCAGCTCCTGGCTCTGGAGATGGGGCTGGGGCTTTGCTGTCCTCTGCAGATGGTCTCAGGCCTGGAGCAGAGCCACAGGGCTCTGCTGGGTGGGGAAATGTGGGCATGGAATGGCCTGAGCTGGAAGGGACCCACGGGATCACCCAGGGCAGCTCCTGGCCCTGCACAGACACCCCAAAATCCCTGACAGCCTGAGTCATGGAATCATGGAATGGTTTGGGTCGGAGGGACCTCATCCAGTG
Organism: Falcunculus frontatus; assembly: GCA_013398115.1. Classification (NCBI taxonomy): domain Eukaryota; kingdom Metazoa; phylum Chordata; class Aves; order Passeriformes; genus Falcunculus; species Falcunculus frontatus. The sequence continues at coordinate 87,872 of VZRV01009000.1, forward strand.
CCACCCTCTGCCATAGGCAGGGACACCTCCCACCATCCCAGGGTGCTCCCAGCCCTGCCCAACCTGGCCTTGGACACTTCCAGGGTCTAAATCAGGCCTGGTGTCCCCTTTGCAGATGTGAACTCCCGCTCTGCCCGTGTGCTCTTCCTCCTGGTGGTGCCCGGGCACTTGGTTTTCCTCTACACCATCAGCTCCATGCAGGGGGGACACACCACGCTCACCCTGATTTTCATCGTGTTCTACATGACAGCAGCACTGCTCCAGGTGAGCTGGGACCCCTCAGGGGGCTGGGCTGGCTCGGGGGGGACACTGTTGGCATGTGCTGGGCACAGGGATCCCAGGTGGAGCTGAGTAACTCCTTTGTGGGCACCTGTACACACAATTTTTCCATCCCATCATTCTCGGGGAGTTTAGAGTCTGCCTTTTATCTCTTTTAATTCCCTTTGATCACCAGAGTGTTTCCCTCTTAATCTGTCCTGGGGGGCAATTTGGCAATTGGAAAAGGCCTGGTGATGAAAAGAGGGTGTGGAATTTGCAGGGAACCTGTGCCCTGCCCTGCCCTTTTCCCTGGCAGTTCCTGGAGCTGTGGGAGCCCCCAGGGATGACTCTTGTGACCAAAAGCTTGAGAGGATCCGCTGCAGATTTTGTGTCTTTAAATACCAACGTGAGCCTCTCGCTGCACTGGAGCAGATGGAGGAGAAAATCCCACTTTGGCAGTGCCAGCTGCTGGGCTGAAAAGTTATTCCTTTGAAAGTTATTCCTTTAAAAAAGTCCTTTAAATTCCTTTAAAAACCCCCAAGTTACTGGTTTATTTCTGGCAGCCAGGTGTTGTTGGCCCTGCCTGAGCAGTCCCCTCTCTGCCCCACGTCTCCTCGAGCTCGTTCTGGTTAGAGCTGAAAACTCAGGTGCAAAATTGAGCCTTCTGGGTGGTGAGGTGGCAGTTTAAGCCCAAACTGGGCGGTGACAGGAAGCTGAAGGAGCACAAGCAGGGGCTGTGGAGGACACAGAGGATTTGGGATGCTCAGGGAGCCACTGGAACTCCCCAGCCCCTCTTTGTGCTGCACTCATTGCTGTGGGGGAAGGTGGTTCCAGCCCTATTTTTTGGGATGTGCTCCCCTGAGCCAGGCAGAGCTGATCTGGGCTCGCAGGGCTCAGGAGTTGTGGCTGATGTGGCTCTTCCCTCACTGCCCCAGGTCCTCATCCTGCTCTACATCGCTGACTGGATGGTGCACTGGATGTGGGGCAGGGACCTGGATCCTGACAACTTCTCCATCCCATACTTGACAGCTCTGGGGGACCTGATTGGAACAGGGCTCCTGGCCCTCAGCTTCCACGTGCTCTGGCTCATTGGTGACCGGGACTCTGATGTTGGGGATTAACTCTCCCTGCTCCCCACTTCCCACAGCTCTCCTCCTTCCCTTTCTTGTTTCTTTTCCCCCCCACCTCTTTGCTTCCCCCTCTTCCCACCCCGTCTCTCTCGAGACTTCATCTTTTGATACTGGATTCTCATTATTTTCAATGGGAATTTTACGTGGTTTATATTTCAAGCCGAGTTTGTACAGAAGATATATCTAGTTTTAGGAAGGACAAACAAACAAAGTGTAACGAGACAATCACTAAGTGCAATTTCACAGCAGTCATGTCTGAACCAAGGTTCCAGTGAAGCTCCTGCTCAGCCAGATCATGCAGGGAGCCCCCCCTGCCCCACTCCCTCGAGGTGAAGGGCTGCTTTTTTCGCTTCATAAGCGTTTTAAACCCTGGGGGCCGAGCTCAGCTTTGTTTTACTGAGCTGACACCTCCTAGCCAAGTACAACCTCATGGCTGAGGGCACGGGGTACCCCTGCCTTGGCTCTCTGAAGCTCCATCCTGGGCCCACATCCAAAATTCGGGAGTTTCTGGGAGAGGGATGAGGAGGATGGTGAGGAAGGCTCCTGTGAGGCATCTCATTTGAGGGCCCCAGCACCAGGCTGGGCTCTGCTGGCAGATCCAGGCTCCCTTTTGCCACCCACCCCAGACTCCAGAGCTCAGGTTCTGCCTCTGCTGAGCTCTGAGCTTCACCCAAAGGGGCTGGGAGCTCTTCCAAACCTGCCAGAGATCCCCTGCAGGACCTGCTGGAGCCCTCCTGGGTGCTGCCTCCTTGTGCTGCACCATTTTCATGGCTCTCCTCAGTGCAGCTGACTTTCCCAGAGGGGTGGATGGACAAACAGCTCCTGGTTTTGGTGTCCAGATTTCCTTTTGGTTGCTGAGTGCTGCTGATGGGCCCTTTGCAGCCAGGAAGAAGCCACCCAGCACCTTCCCCAGCTGAGCCTGAGATGCTTCAAGCTGGGGAGGAGCATTTTGCTCGTGGTGTCTGTCAGGAAAGGACATCCGTGGGATCCAGGGGATTTCTCTCTCTGCGTAGGATCCCCCTGGAAAACAGCTGGAAATCCAGGCACAGCTGGATTGCTGGAGCCCTGGCTCTTGGTGCAGTTCTGTGGCACAGGAACCCACGTGCCCTGGTGTAAAATCTGGGAGTGGGGCTGCAGCCCAGCTGGGAAGCCCTGGCTGGGCATGGGGAGTGCAGGGTTCCCTCCTCTGCTCCTTCCCCTCCTGCTTTTCGTGCTGGCTGGAATTCCTGCTCTTCCCCTTAGGCCACGTTGGGAGGGCAGCAAAAACCACGCACCCAGATGGGCAAATCAAGACCAAAGTTAGTCCAGGATCGTTGTCCCAGCCCAGGGATCTGGGTGCAGAGTTCACTCTAGAGATGACCCTGTTGGGAAGGAGGGTCAGGATCAGAGAGTTGTGGAAATCCACGGGAGCAGCTGGATCCAAACCAGGGCTCTCGGCTGCTCCAGGCCCTCTGTGGAGTTGTGGAAACCCTTCCCTGCTGCTGGTGGTGTGCAGGAGGCAGAGGTGGGCTCCAGGCTGCTCCTTCTCAGCCCCTCAGAAGAGCAGGAGTTGTATTTTTGAGATGATTTTGCCCTTTTTCCCTTGCTAATCCGACATCAGGCTCAATCCCCCTCCTCCTCTTTGCTCCGTGTCCTGGGTGGGAGCAGCTCTGACCCTCCTCTCTCCACCCTCACTTCTCACAGATCTCCTCTGGCCAAAGCTGTGCTCAAAACACAAAACCCAACCACAAAACAAACCCTGTCTCTGCTGTGCTGAACTCTCAGCCCAGGGAGTTCTGGAATATTTTTTGGAATGTTCTCAGCTGCTCACCTGATTTCTCTGCCTGATGTTGAGGAATAAATGCAAGACTTCCTTCCATTAACACTTCAGCTTTTATGTGTATAGAGAGAAACTCTGCTGGCCTTCCAGGTGTCACATCACCACTTAATCCCCCAGGAAAACATTCCCTGGAGGAGGAATCTGCCTCTCGTGGTCAGGGCTGATGGGGCTGGGGAGGTCTGTACATGAAACATGGTCAAAGGTGTGCTTGGGGAATGGTCAGGGAAGAATCTCATTTAAAACTGAGGAATATTTATGGAAAAAAAAAACACCTCTTCCCACTGGTTGCACTCAAATGCATGCCGACTCTACAGCTGCCTGCAGATGAAAATCCTGGTTTACTCTTTTATTAAAGGAAAAAAAAAAAAAGACTTGTCTTAATTATTTATAGTTCCTATAACTGACAGATGTCGACCTAATGGATAAATTATATTTGGTTAAATAAAGATGACATTTATTTATGTGGACTGTGGTGGTTTTTTTTTCCTTTGCGTTGAAGGTCCCTCTCAGCTTTTGGAGCTTATTTTAGCTCAGGCTGAAGCTCTTTTGATAGGAGAGTTACGAAAATCAAACAAATTGCTGGGCATGAAGCAAACTGGGATTAGTGTGAGTGCCAGGTGACCTTGGCCGTGCCCTCGGTCAGGTCCTGGCAGCTCGTGGGGGTTCCCAGCAGGAATCCAGGTGTTTGTTCTGGCCCTCCCTGGATTCAGAACCCAGGCCCTGCTCCCCGAGAGCTGCTGGCACGTGGCCCCTGCCTGTGTCTGCTGATTTCGTGGGACAAAAGGGTTCTGCACCTTCTGGGGTGCAGAAAAAGCCCTGGATTTGCAGGAATTGGTGCCTGTGGACTGTGTTTCCCTGCAGGGCTGTGCCTCCAGCTCGCCCAGAGCAGGATCTTGGTGCAGAATCCCAAAACAAAGGCCCTAATTTTGGGGAGCAGCCACCCAGACCCTGCTGGCTTCACACATTGGGGTGAATATTGGGGTGCTGGGGCACGGGAGGGGCCATATCCCGGTCTCCTGGGGCTGAGGGAAGGAGCACGAGTTGCAGAGAGAAACACCTGGGCTTTGAGACCTTGGAGAAATCCCAGCAATAGGGGAGCCTTGTCTGGAAATTAAAATACATCGAGAGGGGGGCTGTGTGGACATTGTGGGGTGCATGGGGCTGGGTTGGGGGATACGG
>VZRV01009038.1:0-16442 GCA_013398115.1 Falcunculus frontatus
GAAAGTAAGAAATGTGAACGAAACCACTACAGGTTGTTATCTGAATGATTTTTTTTTTAATGTACCTACATGACACCTTCTCTGAATATAAATGCTGACATAGAAAATAGTATTTAAATGTTTTGACCTGTTACATACTTATAGGTGTTACTACATTTATAATTTTATTTAATAGTGTTTGAAACTACAGATATCTGCCAAAAAGACCACCTGAATGTGTTGATTCGCAAGAATTATTTCAATTACTATGACTGTTTGTTTCTTGTCTGTACTAATATCAAAGCCTGACAAATACCCTGAGTGGCATTTTTTTCTTTAACAAAAATCTTCACTATTCATTCTCGCTCTTAATTCTCTCTGTTTTTAACACTTTAATTCATGTGGGTGATATCAGTGGATGTTAGGATCAAAATATACTTTAAAGTTGTGTTATAAGAGATTTTCCAATCATGAAAGAAATTTGTGGTGGAGCTGAAGCTCAGATCCAGATGTCAAATTTTACATCCATTTCCAAAATGTCTGGTTGTTCCTGCTGTATCACACTCAAGCATTTAACTCAGTGGTCTTGGAAGACCAGACATTATAAGAACTTACATAGATTAGATGGAATATATCAGAATTTTAAGTAATAAGAAAATGATTCATAAGTAGGAATAGATTTATGGTTTAGACCACCTGCAAATTACATTCTGCCAGACTCTGTGGGCAAAGACAGGAAGCATACTCTTCGGGAATAAAACTGTTCACATGCAAATGTATATTATTCTAGTCAAGTTGTAAGTCAGAGGTTATCTGCTTGTAATTAACATTTTTCTAGGTTCAAAGAGGGTTTTGTAGTGATGATATATTTTAAGTGAGAGGAAATGAAAAATAAACCATCTATCTAGGGAAACATATTTTCATTTAGTGTTGAATAAATGGGACATGAAATGCCGGAAGAGATACTGCTCTTTCTATATCCTCAGCTTGATTAGAAGTTACCAGGTAACAGAAGATGCTCACACTTAAAAAAATCGAAGGGCTCTGACAGAACAATGGAAATGATTTTCTGAAAAAAGAGGGCTTTTTAGCCTTGAAAATCTGTCATGAGAGAAGAAAGAGAAATCCCCAAACCAGGACAGATGGCTAATGTAAGTAGTAAAAAATCTCTAAATTCATAGATTTTTCTTTTAGCTTATTCATCATAATACACTAATAAACTGTGAAACTTCTCTTATGCTATCCTTAATGAGTATGATGTTAAGAGGAAAAATGGAGCAAAAAGGGAGCTTATTTTGGGCATTTCAGTTTAAAACACTACATAATAAAAAATATGCTTCTATGAAGTTGATGAAGAGCCTTTAAATAAAATGTGAAAGAAACAGAATCCTATTTCTCATGCATGTTCATAATACCTTGATATGTAATCTCACAGTGTCTTAATTTTATCTGTACACAGGAAAGCTCAGATGAAATGGAGCACTTAATGATTCTCTCCGAAATGTTCTCAAAAACTCAAAATACAGCCTCTGAGGAAGCCTGTTACACTGAATGCCAGAAGATGTCTGTAAGGACTACTGTCACCAGGAATTCTTCAGAGGCTATCCTTTTTTCGCTCCCTTTTATTAACCACAGTGTGTTTATTAACCAGCCATCTAAGCTGCACCAGCAGTCTAAGTATTAAGGAGGAGAGTAAGTCATCCAAGTCTTAAAAACAACCAATGGAACTAGAATCAATGGAGAAAATGAAGAACAGAAATGAAGAAGACAGTCAAAATTGAGAAGCAATTAAAGAAAGCAACTAGTAGAAAAAACAAGAACAGTTCAGGGCCAATCAGCTATTCAAGGACAAACCTGCAAGTATACTTTAAAGAACATCCCTTTAGAAGTGTATTTCACACACCAGCTTTAGCACAATTCAATACTGAATTATAAAGATTTCCTTTCAAATACGTCCCTGCATCTACCTGAGTACAAAAGAAAGAAAGGAGTCCTGTGATCATAGAATTCATGCCAATGCCAATGTTTACCTGTTGCCGAGGATAACAGAACTATTTTTTAAAGGGGACGTTATTATTCCTTTAGAAAAGATTTTAAAAAGCATATTAGCTTGTGACAGCCATACAAATTGAAATTATTTTCTTATCACCACAAGCAGATACATCTGCAGTCAGTTACCCACTGATATTAACTCATGTATCTCAACCCTAGCCCGTGGGGACTGCACCTAAAGATGAGAATGCAATTGCATCTTCATGTCATTCTTTATTATTTTATCAGAGATTGCCAATGAACACCAGGTGTTTTGATGATTTTTATGTTATAGATGCTTGTCCACTGGGATTTGACTTCTGCTGGTGACTTGTACTGCACCTTTAGAGCAGCTGCCAGATGGTGACCTTTCAGTCCCGTATCAGCCTTTGTGGCATTCCAGCCCATGACTGAGAGGTGAAAGACCTCATATAGTCTTATGAACCATTGCAGTCTTCACAGTATACTAATTTTTTTTAATATCTCATTGAAGTTTTAGGTCTTGCTGTAGGCTATGAGAAAGAAAAGGTATAAAAAAAGAAAAAAAAAATTAAAAAAAGAGAAGCCAAGGCATAAAATACAACAAAAGGGTAGGCATTGGTCAAAAAATGCTCTTTTAACTTTTTTATCTTTTTTTAAAGTCCCTGTAATAAACTTTCATTAAAGTTTTATTGCAAGAAAATATTTTTGTAGGTTTACTTATTCACTGAAGACTGGGGGTACTAAATTATGTTTTGGATATGTATGAACTTATCTAATCAGCTTGGAAATGACCCCATTTCATGTGGAAATGAAAAAGGGTAAGAATGAAATACAAAAACCCCCTTGAACAGCAAAGAAATTTGCTATCTAGATGTGATGTGAGATAGTGATACCGACCTAGAGAAAAGAATATATAAAGAACAGAAAATATAAAAGAAAAGTAAAAATTAGGAAAATATTTGAAGACTGCTAAAGGACTTATGCTATGTGCAACTGAGTTCAACAATACATTTATCCAGCTTATCCCTTTAAAGTGTTTAATGGTTTAAGGACTGAAGTTTACAAACAAGATGATCAAATATATGAACTACTAAGGCTTTAAATACAGCAAAGATTATAAGAAAACAGATTGGTTTCTTTTTATATCAGTAGTTCTCAAAAGAGGAAAAAAATCATTGTCTTTAAAAGAAAATTTATATCATAAGATGGTATGAGTGATTTTTCCATTACTTGATAGTTTGGCAGAGCTTATTCTTTAACTACTTTATATGTTTGTATTTGGGATAATTACTTTATACCTCCTCCATAATCAGTTGAGAGCAATAGCTGTTTTTTTGGTAATGATTCATCTCATCCATATGCAGAAGTCTAAAATAGTTCTGGCTTACATTATTAAAAAATGCTTATTTCTTTTTTGGTTAGGAAGGAAGTCTGCAATAGGTCAAATATTGATATCGGTATTACTAAAGAAAAAATAAATTAATTGGACACCATCCTTTGTGCATTTCTGAATCATCAGGAAATACACGGCAAACTATGCTTTGAAAAATGTGGTAACATCACTGCAATTGGAGCAAGAGTAGCATAATACTCTACTAACTACACTTACCTTAGCATTCCAAAGAGTGTGCCCCAGGGACCCTGGGAGCATTCAATACTGCAGCTTCAAGGACTGTTTTCTATTACACTCACAATCAAGATTGCTTTCTCTGCAATTAAATCATAATGGTATGTGAGGACTTTTAAAATAGAAAGGAGCTGATTCTGGTAAATACCTGACCTGTTGAGTGAAGATGCATGAGACCAGGTACATTTTCTTAACAGAGTAAGAAATATGGTATAAAGCTGAAAGCAATCTCTTTATTTCAGGTATTGAAAGAGAGACAATACAATTTTCCATTGATCTTTTTCCAGTTTGCCAAGCATAGAGATACTTAATTTCATAGCTAAGCAGAAAATGCCCCAGCTGTTAACACTGAATCTAATCTTGAATTTAATATTTATGTTTGTTAAAAATTGCATGTATTTTAGACCATTAAATATATTGCAGAACTCAAACACCAGCAGGTAGAGAGCATTTGAGTAAATGCTCAAATACATGTATTTAGAACTACTTCAACATAATTTTGCAGATTTTTTTTTCCTGAAAGACATTTTAGCCAAATTGAAATGTTTCATAGAGTTATGCTTATTCTGTTGCAATTTAGAGAGAAAAAAAAATCATGTGTTCTTTCTAGGATATTTCTTTCATTGTGTTCTCTTTTCTGACCGCATTCATGTCTTCCGTGGAAAATATGATTGCTATCATACTAGGGTTCTGCCTTCCTGTTGTGAGCTTTGATGTTTCCATATAATACATTTGTGACTGTGAGAGAAAGAATTAGTGAATGTAAGTAATGAATTTTTTGCTGAAGGTTTCTACCTCTTTCAATCAGCTCTCATGTGATTATATCTATTTGTACACTGGCACTTAAAGCAACCCAAAAGAGTAAAACGATTGGTTTGTTGAATCCTATAATTATGCTATAAGACAGGACGTGAGGAAAGTAGACTACTTTAAATTAGATTTAGCCCAGTCCTGAGAACTGAATGCCTATTAATATGAAGAGTTTACTCCTTTAATAATTTTTGGTTTAACTTCATGAGAAAAGGAATGATTGTGCATTGTATGGCTGAACTGAAATAAAAATAAGTTTTACTTTTAATAAAACACACAATACATTTAACTTTAGTTAGTACTTTTTGGGAAGAATGTTTGTTTAGTTAATTGTACATATTTACAACTTACAAGTTACTGATGCCTCAAATTTTATCAGTATATGACCTGTGCGTTTATGTATGCGTATAACAGACAAAACAGGAGAGAGAGAAGCACCAGAAAAAAAGATGTGCGGTAAGCATTGTTGTAATCATTTCCCTGTTCTCAGACAGCAGAATTTTAAAGTTGATATTCATAAAGTTCACATGTACATTTAGCCTTTTTTCTCTGTGAAAATAACAGTTTATCTATCTAACTTTTCAAAACGTGCATGTTTTTAATTTTGCTAAGGAAGCATAGCTCTGTGTCATCCATTGTCGCTTTTCCCAATTAGTACTGAAACAGAGCTTATCAGGAAAGAGAATGTTTCATTATGAATTAGTTTTACCAATCTCATAACTCAATGTACTTTTTCTTTTTTAATTTGAAAGTTTGTATTGTTTATTTATATTGGGAAAAGTGAGAACTACTTTGTCTCTTTTAGTCAAAATGACACGCTGGAGTGCCATGGCATTTCTGGATCCCAGATATGACATGGTCTTTCTAATGAAATGAGGTGAAAGTTGTGATAAGAGTATGACACAAAGCTGATTTAAGTATGATTCTTTTGTTACTTCCAAGTTACAATTTCGAAAATGGAATTCTTATCCTATCTCCAAGAGGTTTAAATTCAGTTCTAAAAAAAAGATTGTATCAGGGGAAGTAAAGTAGCAAAGTATTCCAAGGATCATCTCAAAGAAAACCTTCCTATAAACCCAATGCTGAAAACCTATTATGAAGATTATTTTTCCATAACATTTGCCTTTTCCTGTAAATGTATTATTCCTGACAGGCCAGCCTGTCAAGATTTTAAAACTTTTTCTCATTTACTGCAAAATCAACAGCACTTAAGAACATTTTTAATGATAACACAAGAAGTAAAGATATGGAACAAATGATGCAATAAAATATATGCTTGAGATAGAAAGCACAGAAACATTAAAGGTCACCATAAATACTGATGAATAGATAGAAAACTGGATGTTGTTGATTAGAATTTGTCACTCAAACCTCTTACTTCACAAAGCAGAAAGAAATGAGGGATTTTACAAAAATATTTATCAGTCAGTTTTAATATGTGGAGGGTGGTAAACTGATTTTAACAAAAAAGAAAAAAGTATCAGCTTACAAAAAAGTGATGTTAAATTTTGCAACTGAGCATAAATACGTGTACTTACACTTACATGTGTGGGTATATATAGATATTTATATAACAACTAAGGAATCACAGATCCTTGTAATAGAAGTATTTAGAAAACTGATTAATCAATCCAATTTCAAAATTTGAAACCAAACTTTAGTAGACATTCATTAACAGCACTCATGGTGTTATTCAAAGCAGTTAGTCTTTAATAAGTATATTCTAAATTAGCTGTGAGTGTGCATTGCCACAAAGCTGATGCTGTTAATTCCTACAGTGATAGTCACTAATGATCTAAATTTTTGAGGTGAAGGTGGTCAAAGCTGAGAGTTTTTTAGTGATGGAAACTGGTACCAAAATTGGTTTCCCGACTTCCACTTTTGTGAGGGCAAAAGGTCTTTGCTTTGGTCATGTAAATCAGCCTCGTTTTCCTCCTTGACCAGGGTAACTTGCCTGGGGGTGAGTGAAAAGACAGGGTATGGTCTAGCTTACTCATGTAGTGGGTTGACCCTGGCTGGATTGCTGAAACCCGCCAAAGTTGCTCTATCACTGTCCTCCATGAGTGGACAGGAGAGGGGATATTAGTTCAATTTATAGCTAAAAACGATCAGAGCAGGACAATGAGAAGTAAAATAAATGTCAAAAATACCTTCCCCCCCACCCCTCCCTCCTTCCCAAGCTCTACCTCCTCTCTCGCCCAGGGACATGGGGAGATAAGGAATGAGAGTTACAGTCAGTTTATCACAGGTTGTTGCTGCTGCTCAGGGAGAAGAATCTTTCCTCTGTTCCAGCACAGGGTCTGTTCCATGAGACACAGTCCTCCGTGAATTTGTCCAGTGTGAGTCCATCCCACAGGTAGCAGTTCTCCACAAACTGCTCCAATGCAGGTCACTCTTCTATGGGGTGCAGCATTTCAGGCACAGCCTTTTCAGTGTGGGTCCTCTACGGGATCACAAGTCCTACTAGGAAACCTGCTCCAGCGTGCGCTCCTCTCCCCACACGTCTGCAGGTCCCTGCCAGGACCCCGCTCCAGGATGGGTTTCCCAGGGGTTCACAGCCCTCTTTCAGGCATCCACCTGCTCTGGTTTGGGCCTCTTCCATGTGCTGCAGGGGAATCTCTGCACCCTCACTGATCTCCACAGGCTGCAGGAACACTGCTGCTTCACCATGGTCTGCACAATGGGCTGCAGGTGATCTCCACTCTGATGCTGGGACCACTTCCTCCCCCTCCTTCTCCGCTGACCTTGGTGTCTGCATAGATACTCCTCTCTCATATTCTCACTCACCTCTTCTCTGGCTGCAATTACTTCTGTGCAATAACCTTTATTTCCTTAAATCACAGAGGTGTTGCTGTCATTCCTGACTGGTTCAGCCTTGGCCAGCGGCTGGTCTGTCTTGGAGCTGTCTGTCACTGGCTCTGCCGGACATGGAGGAATCTTCTAGTAGCTTCTCACAGAAGTCACCCCCCTGTAGCACCACAGTTAGCAAAACCTGGAAAATAATACAGAAAGACAGTAATGGACTGTTATAAGGGCAGTATTATAAGTCAAAATATTAACCTTGTAGAAATTATCTGAAATTATTAAAATAGTAAAAAAGTGTGGAAGGTGTTATATTTGGGAAGGAAGATCCAAATGAATAGGTTGCAAATGTTCGTTAATATGTCAGTCAATAGAAATACAACAGGAAGATGTTATTATTCTTATAATTGGTGTCAAGAATAAAGCTGAAAATACCAGAGATTTTTTATATCTATGTTAATAACATGCTAGTCATTTTCAACAAATTCTTAGAATTTTTAGAGGTATTTTTCTTGCCATGACACCTACAAATTACTCATGCAGTTATTATTTTTTAGGAACTAATTTCTTACTAACTACACAGTCTATCATATTGAGGGAAAATTTTCATCATGTGTTAAAATATCTTTTTTTTACTCAGACAAAATGTGTAAACAGTGGTAAAATAGTTGGAATAGGTTGGAAATATTTTTATATGCAAGGAAAATACGTGTTTATACTTTATTTAGTCTGATATTTTGAATGTGGATATAGTTTTGAGTAAGAAAAGGGAAGTATACTCTTTAACAACTTGGGTTATATCTGATGGATGCTGACTTTTTACCATTGCCACTAGGAAAATGGAGTACATTAGAAAACTTCTACAGGAGCAATTAGGAATTCTGACGGAATCTACTCTATTTTTTCTGGTTTTTTCAGAACAGTTAATTTTCTTCGTAGTAGGTGGTATGGGGATATTTGCTGGTATGGATATTTGCTGAAAACTGTGATAGTGCAGGGATGTGTTAGATATTGCTGAGCAGTGCTTACACAGGGCCAAGGCCTTTTCTGCCTCTCACCCCACCTCACCAGCTGGGAGGCTGAGGGTGCACAGTATTCTGGAAGGGGACACAGCTGGGACAGCTGACCCCAAATGACCAAAGGGATATCCCATAGCAATGGCATCATGCTCAGCGCATAATGCGGGGGAAGAAGAAAGAAGGGAGAGAATATTTGGAGCGATGGTGTTTGTCTTCCGAAGTCACTGTTGCATGTGATGAATCCCTGCTTTCCTGGAGATGGCTGCCCATGGGAAGTTATGATTGAATTTCATGTTTCGCTTTGCCTGTGCACACAGCTTTTGCTGTACCTATTAAACTGGATTTGTCTCAACCCATGAGTTTTCTCACTGTTACCCTCTGATTCTCTTTCCCATCCCACTTGAGGGAATGGGGAAGTGACAGTGTGGGACCGAGCTGTCAGCGGTAGCTAAACCATGTGACTAGTGCTTGCATAGGTCAAAGACAACACATTTTAATATTTGAAATCCAAATTCTTCTAAGTCTTAGCATACACCAGTATCTCCTATTATCAACTTTATTACACGCAAGAAATTTCTAGGTGTGTGACCACAACCAGTTGTATTTTAGTGCGCTCCGATTCTGGTATCTTTTTTCTGGTGTTTAAATAAAAATCTCAGTCTGTAGTGTCAAAAGGTGATTTGGAGCATCCTGTATCCCACCAAACAGGAAGGAGGCTTTTGAACATCTCAAAGAAATTGATTTGGAAAGTGACAGTACTGTAAGCTTAGGAAATCTGGTGAACTTGGCATACATCCATACACCTCTCTATATAATTGCCAGTTCAGCAGACAACTTTTTCCTATATTATGCTAACAGGAAGATGGCTGCTACTTTGCATAGAAAAAGGCCAAAGCAGTTTTTAAAGCAGTGGTTCTTGGCCAATATGCACTTTCATTACTAATATTTTATGATATTGCTTGTGGTTTTTAACTTTATGTATCATATGAAGACCTTGAAAGTCCCCTAATGGGGTGATAAAATATTTTGTTTTACTTGTAGGTGGGAAGATGAAATTCTGGATAAATTAGATTTAAGGTCATAATGTATGGATTTTTAAAATTCAAACAATTGCTTAAGTTAGTATGAGAAGAAACAATTTAGGTACTGCAACATCAAAATATTAAACATTTAATAATGTTTATGAATAATAATGAAATAATGTACAAAAGTTTTCTACAGGGTTTTGAGGTTTTTTGATGTAAATCTCTGAATATTAGAGGTTGCTATAAACAATTTAGGAAATCTATATTAAGAAGACTGTTTGAAAGTTAGCAAGCAAATAAATGTTAGTATAGTTAAGAGTGTATTTTAGCTCTTTCCTCTGAAGTTTACTAATATTGAATTCTCTTCTGGAAAGTCATGCTTACTGGAGAAGGAGGAGAAGATTATTTTAGCATTATACCCTGGTGGATGGGCATTTGGTTTGAAAGTGCAAACCATTTTTCTTACATGATTGAAAAAGTACTAAAACCAAACTCTGATGTGATTTAAACCAGCTAGTTCTCCCTGAAACAAAGCCTCTGTGGAGAGTATGTTTAATTCATGTTTAATTCATTCCAGCTCTCAGTAAGTTTTAAGCATGACACTACACGGCTTCCAATTTAATCTTAGCTAGTCTAGTGTTTGCAAGCACCCAAAGATGTCTTTTTGGTATATGCCATGGCATGTGCTCTAAATCCTTAGTTATAGGCAGTGGAAATTCTGGTGCACTGAGACTCAGTCCCTGTGTCATAACAGACATGATTTCAGCTTCCAATTTCTGTAACCCAAATATATACAGTTTAGGGCTAAGTATCCAAAAAGAAATCCTCTGACCGTGCAGTATGTATGACACACAATCAGCCACCTGTGGAGGGGGCTTTCTGCATGGATCAATTTCATGCTTTATTAGTTGGCCTTGAAGACCAAGAATTACTCCTTGAAGCAGAGCATTTAACACTGTCGAGGTGACCCAGAACATTTGGGCATTTTTGTATGAGATGATCCAGATTACCACTCCAGATAAGTGTAAACGTATTTCAAAGGATCTGAAGTTCTACCCTTGAAAAGCCTTACTGGAAACCTCACTCTAACTGACTTTCCTATATTTTAATATTTTTTTTTACAGATAAGAATTAAAACCATCTGTTACTCCATTGGTCTGTGTGAATGTCATGTCTTTTAAGCAATATTTCTAAAAAGGATGGAACAACTTGTAAGGCAAGTTCGGTATGTACACAAAAAAGAAAAATGGCACAGATGGAAATGTAATTACTGCTCACCTGCTGTAAAACAACATCAAAAATATCACTACAAGCAACATTTGCATTTCATTTATCCCAAATTCAACAGTGAAATGAGCTATTCATACATATAAAAATAACCTCAAAGAAAATATTATCCAAAATAAACCCCACAAAAACTCCTCTTTATACTCATTTCTGGTTTTTGTGTGGTATTTGTATATATATATATATATACAATTCCCCACAAGCAGAGATACTTTGCATTTTCTTCTGTATTTATTCTTTCTCTGTCTTCCCAGAAGATAGAAATAAAATAAATTAAGGTTAAGTTTTATCAAATAGTTGAACTGTACATCTGGCTTACAGTTACAATGTTTTTTATGTGACAATGATAATCACCGCATTTGTAGAAATATGACAAAGGTAACCAAACATACAGACATTGATATTTACCCACATTAGGAGTGTTCTTAACTTTATATTCCAATTTGATGGCTTCCACATAGTATCTTGTATTCAGGAAAAACTGAATCAAATTCATAATGTCAATCCTTTTATTTGAAAGCTCATCTTTGCAACTTTATCCACTTAAATTCAGAAACAATGGGTGACTGTGGCAAGAAAACCTGAATTTAGGGAAACTGGACAGAGAATGCATGTGAAATGGGAAGTTCTATATAGTTTCATATCCTGGTTTTGGCTGGGAAGAGTTAATTTCCTTCCCAGTGGCTGCTGTGGGGCTGTGCTTTAGATTTGTATTGAACACAATGTTGATAATATAGAGATATTTTTGTTATTGCTGAGCAGGGCTTGCACAGACCTGAGTCCTTTTCTGCTTTCCGTACTGCCAAGCTGGCAAGGAAATTGGGGGTTAATGGGAAGCTGGGAGGAGACACAGCTG
This sequence comes from Falcunculus frontatus, assembly GCA_013398115.1. NCBI lineage: Eukaryota > Metazoa > Chordata > Aves > Passeriformes > Falcunculus > Falcunculus frontatus. The sequence continues at coordinate 11,419 of VZRV01009038.1, forward strand.
GGACAAGTGACCCAAACTGACCAAAGGGACATTCTAGACCATATGGCATCATGCTCTGTGTATAAAGTGGGGGGAAAAAAGAAGAAGCGAGGGACACTTGAAGTGATGGTGGTTGTCCTCCCAAGTCACTGTTACGCACGATGGGGCCCTGCTCTCCTGGAGATGGCTGAACCCCTGCCTGCCCATGGGAAGCAGGGAATTAATCCTTTGTTTTGCTTTGCTTGTGTGCATGGGTTTTGCTTTCTTTATTAAACTGTCTTCATCTTAATCCAGGAATTTTCTACCTCTTTCCCTCCTGATTCTATTCCTGATCCCATTGGTGAGGGACTGAGCAAGTGGCTGGGTGGGGCTTGGTTTTTGCTGGGTTTAAACCAAAACACCTCATGAACTAGGAAAAATATAGGTAATAGACAAATTATGGAATGTGTATGGCTTCTCACTTAAAAAAGCCTAATCCTAAAAAATTTTAATGTGTTAAAAACTGTTTCTGGAGAACTCAAGAATGAGAAATGCCATCAATAAGAGTATACTAAAATGTGTCAGTTTTTATTTCATTTATTTTCCGTGGGCTTTTTGTGGTGTTTTTTTGTTAGTGAAGGTGAAGCAGAGATACATTTATGTAAATATTAAAAGCTTCTTAAATTTCCAGGTCATTGGGGAAAATACCGTTATTGCACCTGCCAAACATCTAGTCAGACCTCAGTTTTAAATAAGGAATGTAGGGAGAAATTTCAGAATATGCCTTTGGTTGGCTATACGAATCCAAGTACAGTGCTTAAGAAGAACCTTCTTGAGCACTTTTTGCAGTATCAGTAGGTCTTTTGAGAAAACTTTTTGGACTAAATACAGGGGAAAAAACTATTGTCTACCCAGTATGTACACATGATGTACTATTGCATAGGTGCTAGAATCTAGCAGTGGGACTTTAATGAAATGTCACATTCTTGCTTTTTTCACTTTGTTGGGGTTTTTCTACCAGTAAAGTTTGTGGGGGCAGCAGGATATTGGGATATAGGTACATATGTACAAACCCACACCACCCTCTATCTTTGATCTATTTATCAACCTATCCATCCATCTATATCTGTCTGAATACCTGCATAGTCATATGTAATACCTTTGTTTAGTTATAGGATGTATCTTGATAGATCACAAATGTTAATGAGGAAAGTCTTCAGAGCCCTATAGCACTACATCCACCATGTTTTTTAATCAGATATCAAACATGCCTCGTTTAATTACTAACAAATTGTTTTGTGCATGATGAATCTTGCAAAAGTTGCAGAAGGAAAATATGCACTTATTTGAGCTTCAAAACCCTTCTTTCTGCTATTATATCTGTTACATTTGTCGTCTACATTTCGGACCCATTTTGAATGTAATATATTATTCCTTTCTGGATTTATAAATGTAAGATGGTGTTGATACTGAAAGACTAGTAAACGAAGAAAGCTGGTGAAAACCGGAGTGATCATTAGCATCATTAGGTTTCCTACATGTTAGCAGTGTGAATAAACTAGACGTTCCTTACAGTCTATGTTTGCCTTAGTATTGCATTATAATCTATAGAACAGTATTTCACTGCTGCATGAATAAAAATATAATTATTGTATCAGTAAATGAATTCTGAATGCAAACAGGTATTATTTCAAAACATATTTAGTGCTTAATTAAACTTTTTTCTTGTTTACCTAGAATACAATCTGTATACATTAATGCATTAATATTTCTTAAAATGCAATTATGCTGAGAACAGAACACCTGCATCAGTACTAGCTAAAATGTATCTACAATGCAAAATTAATTTTTAAACAAAATTGCATGCAGATAAATTTACAAAAATATGCAGATGTTATTATCATTTTTATACTTGAACTTTTCATTTAAAGCAGCAGAGAAAAAGGAAAAACTACATGGGTTTCTTAATTCAGCTAATGAAACTAATCATGTGCACAAAGTCTCTATAAGTTTAGGTATAAATCTAAGTGTAAGTCAGATATTAAAATAAGTAATTCAAACAATATATCAAAAATGCAAAATTCAGTGCATGCCTTCAAGACTGCAATTATTTTTCCTAACAATGACTGCTGGAAAACTTAAGTGTTTCAGTATATTCAGCATAAAGGAAGAGTACTCATCCTTAAGTGACTGTAAACCACTTCACACCATGCATTCATGAATCCTCACAGTGTCATTTTTGAGCACATACTCCAATACTTATTTTACAGCTATTTCTACATGAAACAAAATATGTTTTAAAACACCTTACACAAATCATATTAAGTGTGATAGATTTTACTTAATTTTAGATATTACACAGTCAATGTGGATATCTCAGCTAATCACTTGTGGCTCCCTCGACCTTGTGTAAAGAAATAGGTGCTGGTTAAGGTGTTATTCATATAACTAAATATTGACATTAGAAGGAATTATTTCCCTTCGCAAGTTCTACACTTTCCCCTTACCTGTAAAGAAAGTCCATGTTTAGATGTAGGTATCTATGCTTTAAATGTCTAAAGTAAGATAATATAAAACCTGTTCTGTGTGTCAGAATGCAAGAATGGATTCCAGGGACAACTGATTCCTCCTCTAATCAGATTTTTTTTCTGGTTTTTTCATTCATTCTTTGGGATACTAATTGAAATGTAAGACCATTATTTAAATGCTCTCTAAATGGAACTCTTCTGAAATAATATGAGATTTTATTTGCTTTTGGGGGTTGTTTGCATTCTCTTCTCTTCTCTTCTCTTCTCTTCTCTTCTCTTCTCTTCTCTTCTCTTCTCTTCTCTTCTCTTCTCTTCTCTTCTCTTCTCTTTTCTCTTCTCTTCTCTCTCAATGGGGGAGCTGTTTTGGTTTTTTATCTTAAATACTATGTCCCTAGAACCCCATATTTTCGGGCCAAAGACACCATTGTGATAAGGTGATCTGTCTGGTTGTATAGAATGTGTAGTAAATGCCATTAGAATTTATTGTGTCAGCTGATGACCTTAGATTATCTTTAAGAACTATGTCATATCTTGATTCAGATACTTCCAAGACTGCAGAATTCATAATATACGCAATGGCTACCCACAGTATTAAAATAATGTGTTCAGCACTACATATTTTTAGCACCCCTCCCTCACATTGAAGCAATCATCACAATTTATCATGGCTAGGATTATGCTAACCAATAATAGTTTCTGTCTTTAGCATTTCAGCAGTTTGCATTATCTAACTGTATCAGCCATAATCATCACAGGCAGGGCTCTGTTGAATGCTTAGTCCACTGGTAAAAAGTGAACCAGAATTTTTAAGCAAAATTGTGTTGTTCAAATAACAACCTGAGTCAGTCTTGGTTTTACCATTTGTAATTTCTAGAAAAGCAGTTATTAAATGAAAAAATCGGTATACTATAAAAGAACATGTAATTTTTCGCTTATGAGCTTTCCTCTCTGAAGTCCAAGTAAACAAACAAAACCAGAAATTAACAAACTAAAAGCATTTTTTAACTTTCTTTGTCAATACATGGTACCACGTGTACCAGCAGAAAATATCAAATCCCTTATGAGTGCAAAAAAACCATTGCTGCTGAAAGCATGGTTGCTTTTCAGATTTGTTAAACAGTCAAATAGTAACTTAAAAACTTTGCTTGAAATGTAATATGAAATCAGTCCAGTAACCTGGCTCAGAACACACTAAATATATCCAAAAAGGTGAATTTAATGTTTGCTGATGAATGCTAAACTACACTGCCACTACAGGGATCACATCTCTTAAATGCAGGAGTGCTGATATTTCTGTGAGTGAAGTCTAGGAAGCATAAGCTGTCCCTCTGAAAGATGAGAACTTAAAGTTTACACAATGTGAGAAACATTGTGAAAGACTCAGAATTTAAGCACATCTGTATTTCTAAGCTGCCAAAACTCCTCTCCGTTGTCTACTAATTGAGAGGCTCAAGAGTAAAAGTATATGTCTTTAAAATATTAACAGCTCAAAGACATAAAAGGCTGAAAAATTCCTTGAGAGGCGCTTCAAAAACTAAAGTTCTTTTTGAAAAAAAAACCAAACCAAATCAATGAAAAACCCAAACAAAAACAACAATAACAAAAAAGATCATTTATAAATTTAAGCTAAAATCATCTCTATTGTAACTCCCTTATTTTTTTCTTGTAGGCAAGTGATCTGCATTGCAAAGGGAAATATCATGAGGACGGCTGATACTATTGCTTAAAAATTGGTGTATCAAAACTAAGAGCGTGTGTCCAGCAGCTGGTACAATTAATGAAACTATTTAATAGTATACGTTTTTCAGCTTTCTGTAAGTTCAGATGTAGCCACTGCTACTTCACAACATTTTAAGCTCTACTGTAGAAGACTATAAGTACGGTGGTATTTTATTTTTGCCTTAACAAACCTTGTTTTTCTGAAAATTCCTAATGAATAAAAGATAAAAATGTAAAGAAATTGACTTCAGTCAATCTTCATGTATTATTCAGTAGTTTTCTGTGTGTGCGCAGTATCTAGATACTCTTTAATTAGCTACCTTGGGCAGAGAAGACCTAGTTTAGAATCTTGCAAATAATAGGTTTCAGAGCACAATTAAAGGTAAATATAGGATTAGGTTTCCTAGTGCAAGGTGACAAACACCTGGCATCATTTCAGTTATAGTTCTACACATTATTTAATTGTGAGATGGAAAATAGTGAATAATCCAGAGCTGAACTAAATTCTTTAAACTGGGTTTTAATTCTCTGACTCTTTGGGAAGGAAATATCCCACAGCAATGAAGCTTCTCTCCACAAATAAAAACACCTCTCCACCAATAAAACTCTTTTTTATCTGAGTTACTAGTGGAAAAAAAAAAGGAGAAGAATCCTCAATTGACATAGAGTTATGTCTGAGTAGAAGATTTATCCTCTGCGACTGACCAAAGAGTATTTTATTGCACACAACACAATGAAAATGACCAAGTTCCAAACTGTCAATGAGAACTCCAGTCTCTAAGCCATATTCTGATCTCTTTTTTCATTTCTTCTTTTTTT